>QEPC01001126.1:3464286-3513076 GCA_003113815.1 Sphenodon punctatus
CCTGTGCTTGGGGTTTATACGTTATTCATTTTAAGCTTGAAGTGCATTTTAGACTACTGTGTTTTCTTCCATCTTCTGATGTTCACCCTGGGAACTCCTTGCTGCTGGGTTGTGCCCTGGCTCCGCCCACCGTTGCCCTGGCTCCGCCCACCATTGCCCTGGCTCCGCCCACCGTTGCCCTGGCTCCGCCCACCATTGCCCTGGCTCCACCCACCGGCGGGCCGGACAGCCTTACTGCCCCTCCAAACTAAAAAGCCACCAGCCGCCTCTGGGCTATGCCTCTTCAAGTCCTGAAAATTTTAACTATTAACTCAGTTAATAATACTACTAATAATCTTAAGCAGTCTGATGTTCCTCAGTACCGCAGCAATGCTAACTATAGCTGCTGCAATGTCACACCTGTCCGGTCGCCCCCAGCTGGATCCGGAGGCCCTTGCCTACTGTGACCCTAAGAAGGAAGCGAGGAGATGTTCCCCCATGCCCTTGACCGTCTCTGTCCTAAGGTCCCTGGGGTTGTCCCTCTCGTCCTGGTTCTGAAGTGATGCTGGCCGGACAAGGTCTAGCCTTCATTCAGAGCCCACCTCTTAAGTAGATGACTTGGCAGCAGACTATCCCTATTTCTAACCTAACTACCTCGCAGGACCCCTGCCACTAGGGACTGCCAGCTTCTGCTTGGCTAGTCTGCCCCCCCACCCCCCAACTTCTTAAGTAACTTGTTCCAACTGCTCCTGGAGGGCCTTGAGATAAATCTCCAGCCCTTCATCTGACAGGTGCACGCCGTCCACCCTATCCAACTCTGGCCTATTAAATTTGATCTCTGGGTGACTAAGTACTTGACCCCCTAGTTCCAGCACCAGTTTCCCAATCTCTTTGTTAACCTTTCTCCTAGCTCTGTCAACCTTACTCGGGCGCACGGCATTTCTCCATTTTATTCGCTCAAGCATCTCAGACCATACAAACACTGTCTCTGGGAGAATCCTTCTTGCTGCATGCAAGTCCGTCTTGATGCTGGTGACCAGGTGCAGACCTGTGTCAACCAGCAGGTTGTTTTCTCCCAAGTGGATTACCAGTATGTCTGGATGCGGCTCCTTTGCTAACGAGTGGATCAATGGCAAGAACTGGGCCCACTTCATCCCGCTCCGGCCTCTCCACGACACCTTCTCCAGACGGCCCAGTCCCAGCTGGGTCCCCCAATATGAGCATCCCGCTCGTCTGCCGGCCCAGTAGACAATACTGTGGCCCGCTATGACGACTCGCTGCTGCCGGCCAGGCAGCTCGCTTCCTATGAAGAACACAACGATTCGCTAACCAAAACTTGTCCCTGGGTTAACTGGTCTCTATCCCTTAACTAAGGGGCCCTTTTTCTTATAACTGGACCTTTCTGACATAAGAGCGATAAGCTCCAGACTTCCAGCGACCTATCGACTTTACTTGCTGCTCGGACAACCCAGCGGCCGTCGCGCAACTAGCCGCGCCAATCCGAAAGGAGTGGGAACCAAAGTCCTGCGTTGATAAGTCCAGTTTTTTTAACGCTTTGTTCATTACTGCTGAAAATTGGTACCTCGTAAGTTTCGTACCATTTTCGTGTATGAACAACTGTCCCTCGCTTTTTGGGCGCATTACCATATATTCCTCCAGTGCCTTCACCGGGCAAAGGTCTTCCTCTTCTATCCTTGCCAGCTTTATTAACTGTCCCCTTTTGTGCTGATCTGTTTTGGATCCCCGCACCACTACTGTCATCCCCTCTGTCCCTACCTGGACGTCCTCTACGCACAACACTGGCCCCCCTAGATTGCGAGCCGAAGCACTTGCTAATTCTCCCACCTGGAAGGCACTGAAAAAAGCCAATTTAAATAAAGTCTGAAATAACCTGGTTTCGAAAGTCAAAAAACACACCCCTTGGAGTTGCTGGCACATGCCGCGCAATATTGCCGGTTTGATTGGCTCTCTGCTGTCACCACCCCTTGGTGACTCCCGTTCCCAACCTTCCAACGTTTTCCTCATGAAAAAAACCCCGTTAGGAGATTGGAAGCCTGCCAGCTTATTATAAAAAGTTACGGCTGCCAGTTTCCCAGAGATAGTGCCTGGCCCCAGCCCTTTATTTCTCAGGCTTATTGCAAACTGCAAATGTCTGAGCTTCGTTAATTGGGAACTGTGTCCCCCACCCTTTTTCCCTTCTAAATTCCTGAAACTCTGCCAAAGCCTGGAGGTAAGCGGCTCTCGTGCGTGGAGCAAACGATCCCTGCACTGCCTGGAACATTGTTATAGTCCAATGTTCCAAATCCCCTCGGGCAGCTCCTCCGGTTCGATCCTGGCTCCCGGTGCCAATTGCCTGAATCGCTCCATCTGTTGGCGAGAGAGTGCGTCGGCTATGCCGTTGTTAATACCCGGCACATGCCTGGCCATGAACAATATGTTGTTCACCAGGCATTGCCGCACAAACACTCTCACCAAACCCATCACCCTCTTGGAGTGGGAATCGGGATGATAACGAGCTCATCACCTGTACCACCACGAGGTTGTCGCACCAGAACAAAATAGTTTTGTTCGCGAACTCCCTCTCCCATATGTGTACAGCTACCACTATGGGGAACAGTTCTAAAAAAGTCAGATCTCAGGTCCAACCTTCTTGCACCCACTTTATTGGCCACAGGGCTGAACACCACCTCCCTGCCCATTAAACTCCAAACCCCAGGGACCTGGCAGAGTTGGATTGAACCTGCAGCTTGGCCTCCATTAGCCACCGCAGGGGCGTAGCTATCATAGGGACAGATGGGACATATGTCCCGGGGCCCACCATGGTTGGGGGCCCACACAGTCCCGTCCGTCCCTGATAGCTAAGCCATTTAAAAAAAATGTCCCTAACCAGAGCGACCAGCTTCTCGACCGGCAAGCAAGACACTTGCTGTTCAGTATCCAACTCGACCCCTAGGAATGTTAAAACCGTTGTTGGTCTCAGTTTTTTTCAGGGGCCAGGGGGACCCCTAGCTCTCTTGCCATCACCTGAAAATCCTCAAGGGCATTCCTCCACTCTGCTGTTCCCCTTTTCCCCAAGAACAAAAAATCATCGATATAATGCAATATATATTGAGATTTCGTTCTTTTCTTAGCCAGCCATTCCAGCAGGGAGCTAAAACGCTCGAAGGCCGAGCAAGATATGGAACACCCCATGGGCATTGCCTTATCGTAAAAATACTGGCCTCCAAACTGGAACCCAAGTAGCCTGAAGCTGTCGGGGTGGACCGTAAGCAGGTGAAATGCTGATTTAATGTCGCACTTCGCCAGCAACGTCCCTTTGCCGCACTCCTTCGCCGTCTCTATCGCCGCATCGAATGATGAATATCGAACAGAGCACAGCTCGGGAGGGATGGTGTCGTTCACTGATCTTCCCCTGGGGTGAGAGAGGTGAAGTATAAGCGGAACTCTCCTTCCTGCTTCTTGGGGACAATGCCCAATGGCGATATGTGCAAATCAGGGAAGGACCTGAAGGGACCAGTGATATGGCCCTCTCCGAACTCCTTCCGAAGCTTGGCGGCCACCAAGTTCTCCCTCCCTTCCACTGATTTCAAGTTCTTTACCCAACTCCTAGCTGCCTCAAATTTAGCCGGGATGACAAAGCCATCCCTGAAGCCCAACACTACGTACTCCACCTCATCAATCATCGGGCAACCCGCCAGGGCTCGCTGGAGCGCCCTATGATTGACCGGCGTTGGGGCCCTTTCCTCCCCCTTGGGGCTGATTGCCCCCAGTCCCTTGTTTCCCTTGCTGTTTCCCACGGGAGGGGCCCTGCACTCTATTACATTGAACCCCTGGGTGTCCCCCTCCGCAGTGGGAGCAAGCATGCCGAAAACGGGGCACGGAGCGGGCGCAACCCCCAGAGCGGGCACAACCCCCCGACCCGTTGAAGTCCCAACAGGTCATTCCCCTCTGACTACTATGGCGTCCTCCTTCACAAAAGGGGTCATTCATTAGGACCACCCCCCCTTTGGCCAGGGTGTGACCGCTGTCGGTCCTGTGTGTCCCCACCACATTAGACATACACTCAAGCCATAAGTCTGTTGCATACAAGTCCCATCTGATCCCTGGGGTAATCGCTGCCCTTTTTCTAAAACCCTCATCATAACAAAGTCATGCCCCCGGGCTCCCAGAGTCGTATGCTCTGCGCACGATGTCTACGTACTTGATCAATTCAGTAGCACGATCAGGGGCAGCCTGAATCATCACACCTATCAGCACCGAAAAGGCGGCTGACCAATTAGCCCAATTCCTTTCCACCTTCGGGTGCTTGAACCTTTCCTTGTCCTTCTCTTTCTCATTTGAGTTTGGATTCAGAACCGGTTCCATATATAAGAGTGAGAATACATCTACGTACTCTCCCTTCCAAATTTTTTTTCTGGTATGTTGTGCCAAGTGCGCCCCCACAGGTGCCCCTACAGCTGCCCAGGTGCCTGGCTCACGGGGCGTTGCTGTGGTCAGAATGGCCTTCCCTTGACACGTGGTGCATGCTCCTTCCCGTGGCATGACCGTTGTGACGCTTAAATCCCCTTGCGCCACTACCCCAGGGGCCTTCTGGCTGGTCTCCACCGCCTTTGCCGTATCTTGGCCGGGCCATGGCACCCACGACCAAACCCACCCAAGCTGCACTGCCGCTTGGGGGTCTGCCTGTGCAGGTTGCTCCCTGTTCCCAGTGCTTTCTTTGTTCCCACACTGGCACGGTTGGCACTGTACACACCTTGTATCTCACAGCTGGGGCCTGCACCTTCATTCACCAATGGATCATCGTGAGGTCGGACTCGCTGGTCCCCTTGTCTCGCTGCCCTTGGCTCCGGAGGTGCCAGAGGGTGTGCTTGACTCCTGTCCTGATGTGCGTGGTGCCCCGCCGCCTGCTGTCGCCCCTCTGCTAGCTCTGCCACTTTTCCTTCGAGCGTCGCAAACCAACCCATGAATGCATTGAGGGTCTCGAGGACTGCTGCCAGCTGGTCCCCTCTTGCGCACTGGGCCGGTGGTTCCTCTCCCTCGTCCCTGGGTGGAGATAAATGGCGCCTTCCCCCTTGTCTGGGCTGGGGGGAAGGCCTTACCGTGGGCTGCCTGGTTTGGCCTAAGAGGGTCTGGGATTCCAGATCCCCGTGGTATTGTGCACTCATGAGGGGTTGCCCTCCCGGTGCCGCAAAATCCCAATCCGGTTCTTCCCTGAACCGAGCAGGGGGCTGCACTGTCCTCATGCTAGCCCTAGTTCCCCTGTTGCGTGCCTCCCTCTGGGCAGCACTGGTTGCCCTTTGGGTTACGGTGTCACCCACCTCACCCTCGGGTGTCCCTTGTATCTGTTCCCCTGTGGACCCCGGCGCCTCACAACCCTGAGTCGTCTCGGAAGCCTCTTCTTCCATTTCCTGAACCCCACCACCACCCTGCAGCTCAACAGGCGCCTGATCCTGGTTTGCCAGGCTTGTCAGGGTGGTTTCACAGCCGCTCATCTGGGCTTGGAGGGTCTCAAGGACCTCTTTGTCCCTTTTTGTCAGGGCCTTCTTGGCCTGGACTTTGCCCTTCTTTCCCCCACTTCCTTTGGCCATGGCCTTCTCCTTTTATACCCCTCGCTCGGACTTTGTTCCCACCTAAATGTGACTCTCCCTTACCTTGCCTGCCCTGTGCAGGCTACTGTGCCCCAAAGCTAGCCGGCTCCCTTGCTGGTCCCCTTGAGCCCTGCTAACAGCACTGCCGAGGGTCCCACTCGAGCCCTCCCTTACCCTGCCTGCTGTGTGCAGGCTGCTGTTCCACCAAGCCTGCAGAGGCTCTCACTTGGCTGGTAGCCTCGATCACCGTTGCTCCGCACCCACCCACCCCCCATGCTCCCTGGCTCTTCGAGTGCAGCCAGCCGTCCACGCTGCACTCACGCTGCTGCTTGGGTGCGGAATGGCGGGTTCCACACCTGGTTCCAAGATGGCGGCTGCGAAGTCCCGCATCTCGCGAGACTTTGTTGCTGTGCACCCCACCCCTAGCCTTCCTAGCAGATGGATATGGGGGGAGGGGCAGAAACCGCAGCCCTGCAAGCCGCTACCCGTGCTGGGGAGGGCCACGTGGCGACGGGGCTTCTGAAGGAGGAAGCTAACTAGCTCATTAATATATATGTATGTAAAACATAACTTGTTGTCCACTACTACAAGTTCTCTACTCTTTTATTTGGAATGGCATATATTAATGTCTTCATGACCATCTCTGCAGAAAATATGTCTTATTTTCTGAAACATCATGTAACCAAAACATAGAAGTAGGCCAGACTATGCAGTTGGAAGCTAGTGAGTTAAAAGTGTGTGTGTGGGGGGAGGGGAGCTGAAGTCAGAATTTGTCTATCCTCTGAGAGTGAAGTGGTGGTTATTTGGGGGGGGGGGGCAAAAATAAGTAGTGGGTTAGAGTAGGTGGGGATCCCAAATAAAATAAATTTAAATGTAAGGACAGCACAACTGGTCCATCTAGTTGTTTCATGTTGGAATATTTACATGCTCTAAGTCACCTGTGCAGTGGGGAGATGTACTTGATCTGTTGCCACAGAATGGAGATCTGGAATATAAGCCAAAAAAGGAGAAATTATTTCCACATTGGAAGTAGAGTAACAATGTAATATTGGACAGGGAGGAGCATGTCATCCTAGCTTTAGTGTTGCCCCCAACCTGCAAAGGAAGAGGATTGGGGCTGAAAGACCAAGGTAAAGTGTGGGTGCATGGAGCCTAAGTTGTAAGCGAGCACAGTATTTGAGACAATACAACAACTTCACTGCTTACAAGGTGTGCAAGTTAAGGCAGGAACCTTAACATACAATTTCCTGGTTTGTTAAAGTTTGCTTGATGTGAATCTGTCTTAACTAGGTTTTTTAAACCATAGGTTTTTTGTTTGTTTTATAAGCTTATAATTGCCAGATGTCCCTTATTGTAAGGGATATCCATTAACGCAGAACTGGACAGCTCCGTGGAACACAATGGTCATCCCTTATTTCAGAGAACCTCCTGATTGAACATAATGAATGGCCCTTATTTCAGACCCCATGACCCTATAGAACCGAATGGATACCCCTTCTTCCAAAGCCCCACAGCCCTGTAGAACAAAATGGATGCCTGTTATTTAAGAGCCCCACATCCCATAGAACCTAATGTAGACCCCTTATTTTAGAGCCCCACGGCTCATAGAGCATACAACTGGACATCCCTAGATGCCCCTTATTTCAGAGTCCACAAGAGCATATCAGGTGGTGTTCCTTATTTGGGAAGATCACTACTCTATAGGGTCCCCTATTTTTGAAAATGTTATCAGGTCCCCTATTTTTGAAAATGTTATCAGGCAAACCTGTGAGCACCTCTGCTTGCTCAGCCTTGTGGTAAAGGCAGATAAAGACAGCTATGGGAGAAGGCAATCTCCTGAACCTTCCCCTGAGTTGTACCACTGCTAGCTTAAAAGCAGCTGTGAAATTAATTGGATTCAGACTTTTCTAGTAGAGGTGGGACCCCGGGCCCATTACCGGCTACCGGATTTACCGGTTACCGGTTCTCTAAAAACCGGATTCCCGGATTAAATCCGGTGTTTAACACCCCCCAACCCCCCAGGGATCACCCCTACTAAAGTTCAGTGCTTTCTTACCTTGCGGAGCTCCGGCGGCGGCGGCGGGCGTTCCAGCGGCCTCAGCGCCGGCTGTGGCTGCTGGCGTCAGAGACGCTCTAGGCCTTCCGGGGAAACCCGGAAGTTCCCCGGAAGGCCTAGAGCGTCTCTGACGCCGGCAGCCACAGCCGGCGCTGAGGCCGCCGGACCGCCCGCCGCCGCCGCACCCGGAGCTCCGCAAGGTAAGCAAGCACTGAACTTTAGTAGGGGTGATCCCTGGGGGGTTGGGGGGGTGTTAAACACCCCCCCCAGGGATCGGGTCATACTTACCGGCGGCTGCGGGGACGCCGCGGCCGCTGGTGCTGGGGGGTGGGCTCGCCTCTGAGTCTTTTTTTAAACAAAAATCCAGGCTGGGCAGGGTGGGTGGGGGGTGTCCCCCCTTCCACCCGCGCAGCCTGGACTCGGGGAGGGTTTGTTTTTTTTAACTTTTTTGGTGGGGCTTTAAGTTTTTACATTGCAGCCATTTTTAAATGGCTGCAATGTAAAAAAATCCGGTACCCGGAATCCGGTACCCGGACCGGATTTACCGGGTCGAATCCGATAATGCCGGTACGCCCGGTACCGGCATTATCGGATACCGGATTTACCGGTTTTCCCGCCCCTATTTTCTAGTAAATGCCCTTCAGTAAAAAAAAGGAAGAGGGGTGGTCAGAGCCTATGTCAGGGGCCTAGCCTGGAAACCCTGGTGACAGTGTCCCAGTGCCGGGGCCCTGGTTTAGTTCCAGACCTCCATCTGGAGTGTGTCAGGTTCAAAGGCGAGTCTAGAAGTGTAGTCAAGTAGTCCGGAGCTGGCGTGAATACCTGGATGAACCATCCCAGGAAGGAGGGAGGGAGGTGACGTGGAGGTTCAGGTAGAGCTCAAATTATAAGAAAAAAGATAGGGGGGCCCTCAGTGAAATCAGATCACACACCCCTGTAGCCTTCTAAAGCCAGTAGCTAAAGGGGCCGTCAAAAAAGGTGGGGGCTAGGCCCTTTCTGTGATTCAGGCAATGGGTGTAGGCCAGATAGAGCGAGGTGAGGTGTGGAGAGCCAGGGGCGAGGCACGGAGTAAGGCAAGGCAAGTCCTGCAGGGCTGGGAGACTAGCTCAGTCAGAAGCTCAGAACTGGCACTGGCCTCTGATCTGGAAGCTTTTATAGTTCCTCTAGACCAATCCCATCCCAGCATCCTATAGCCAATCACGGTGGGCTCTGCCGATCTGGAGGATGTTAGAGGTGTCGTGTCAGTCACCTTCTACTGGCATCAACCCCTGGAGGCAGAGGTCGGGGGGAGGTCGGGCCACGCCTGGGAACCTTGGGACCCCCAGGTTCTAGCCATGCCAGTGCGTGATCCTGACAGCTTATGAAATATAGCCTCTCTTTGCAAACAGCAGAATAAGTGTATCTGTCAGCAGAGCAAATTTAGAGACAATCATCCTTAAGATGGATGTGCGTGTGGGCGAGACAAGAAAAAAGATAATCTGTATTAAACATTTTTGTGGAATCGTTTTTAAAATACAAACTATAAAATTACTTTAAAAAGAAAAAAGTGGCCACAGCTGCCCTCACTCAGGGGTGGGAAACCTCAGACCCAGGAGCCAAATGTGGCCAACAGCACGTTTATATGTGGCCCCTTTCCAGTTCCTGGATCTGGCCACTTGATCCAGTTCCTACCCCAAGCACTAAAAACACCTGTGCTCAGGGTAAGGGAGCAGAGATGAGGGCATACACACAAGGTGTTAGGAATTTACCTGATTTCCCTCCTAAGCACAATTCCCAATCGGGATCTTGGTCACTATTTTATTCTTAACCACACAGATAACATACCATCAGCACAGTTCTTGGATAGATCTAGCCCTGTCTACTCAACACATTAAAAATACACATTTCTTACAGTGGCGAGCATTGGTTTGGAGAGGTTGGTACAGGTGGGGGCCCAGGGGGCCATACCCGGGAGAGTTGTCCCTTGTCTCCGGATCTTTTGAGAGTGATGATAAGAATCAACAGTCCAGTGGCTCATTGCAAAGCTAGCTGAAGACATTTTGCCATGGTTTGAGCTTCTGTTTTATAGCCCTCTGAGCTGGAGAATGTTATTGTGATGCTTGTTCCTGGGTTCGGGTGGCTTCTGGGCGGGAAGGCATTATGCTGGTATGTTTGGTGCAGGGCCTCACGTTGTTATCGCGTGGGTTTCTGCTGGCCACATTCTTATGCACATCTCAATCTTTATCTCTTCCGAATATCCAGGCCCCATCCCTCCAGGCGAGGCTGGACCTTCTGTGTTTCAGGATGAGATTAGGGTCTTCCTCACACACACCCTGGTGCCCTCAAGGCTGTTAACTAGCCGATACCCAATGTCTTGCATCATCAAGAACCATTGTTTGCGGAGTGTTACTGGTATTATCTTATGTTTGTGCATTTTGTTGTCCTGTTTTACTTCAGCTTCTCCAAACAGCCTTTCTCCTTTTCCATGAGGCAGCATTTCCTCATCACTGTGATCTGAGTCTGCATTCCTCACCTGCGGCAGCGGTGGTGGTGACAGCGGGAAGGGTGAGGGGGACGCGGAGCCGGCAGCCGGAGAAAGAGCCGGTGTGAACGGGGATCTGCCGTGGCTTCTTTCGCGCATGTCAGGGCAGGATTTTGCACCCTGACATGCGCAAGAGAAGCCACGGCAGATCCCCATTCACACCGGCTCCTTTCCCGGCCGCTGGCTCCTCCATGCCGTCGTGTCTCCCTCGCCTCTCCCACTGCCACCACTGCCGCCGCAGGTAAGAATGCAGTCTGAGGCTCATGGCCTAAGCTGGCTAGTCTGTTTTCTGGTTTGTACCCATCATGCTTTTCATTATAAAGCAACATACACGTAAGAGTCGAGATCTAACAAAATACATCTATCACTAATGGTTTCATTTAATCATATTACATACATGTACCGCTACTAAGTATAGAACTAAAGGTGGTTTACAATATAAAGCTAAAAGTGGGGTACAGTCAATGTCAAGTATAACACAATCTTGTCATAACAAAGGAGACAGATCCATGATCTGGGCTCTCATTTTCTTCAGCACCCCCTTTATGCACTCCCGCCACCAACTTATATCTGACCCTTAGAACTTGTACTAATTTTCAGAGTGGCCCCATGAAAGGAAAAGCTTCCCCACCCCTGCTCTAACTTATGTAGTTAGAAAAAAGACCCTCTCTTAAACAGCTCAATGCATGTTTCTACAGTTCAGTTCTACAGTTCAATGCAATCAGTTTCTACAGATCCTGAGATTCAAGGCATCTTTTTCCTGGCTTAAGGGAAACTCTGGTGCAGTCTACTGCCATATAAAGCTCAGAATGCCCTGAACACATTCATGGGGAGCTCAAATGTATCAACGGAATGTGAAAATGATAACCTAAAATCTGCTTCTTTTTGTGTTTCATTTATTTCAAAATCCCATTTTCCCTCAGAGTTTGTTTTCTCAGTTCTGGTTCATTTCAGTCCCATTTAGCGTCATGGGACCCAGCCACCCCATCATGGCCCTCGTGGGTGAGGATGTTGTATTACCCTGTCACCTGTCCCCCAGCTTAAGCGCTGAGAACATGGAGGTGAGATGGTTCCTGTCTGAATTCTCTTCAACGATTCATCTCTACCGTGATGGGAAAGACCACAGTGAATATCAGATCCCAGGGTATGAAGGAAGGACAGAGTTCCTGAGAGAAGACATCACCAATGGGAGCATTGCCTTGAGGATAAGGGACATCAGACCTTCTGATGAAGGACAATATGGCTGCTTCTTTCAGTCCATAACGTTTTATGCACAAGCCCTATCGGAACTGAAAGTGGCAGGTTAGTAGCTTGTGTCAGTATTTTCTTTCAAGAAGTTGGAGACTCAGGCCGTATTTAAATGGGCACGGCTTGGAGGCAGGTCCATGTGCACCACATGGAGCACTCATGCATGTCCAGTGAGTGGGGGGTGGGAATCAAATGGGTCAGCATGGGTGTGCGCTGGGTGTGCGCCCCTACCCACACACCGCCCACTCCTGCCCCTCATGGAGCATCCCGGATTTCTTCCCGATGCTCCATGCGTGGACAGGAGTGGGCGGTGCATGGGTCACAGGAGTGTGCACCCACACACATCACCTTCAGACAGGTGCTTGGGTGGGAGGGGGATGGGTGGACCTGTGTGGGCAAGTTCCATTTAAAAACAGCCAAAGGTGTTCAGATGGTCTTTTATTGGACCAACTTTTGTTGGTGAGGATATGCAAGATTTTGAGCCACACACGGCCCTTCGTCAGGAGACAGGCAAGTCAACTAAAATTGATATTATGGCCGTTTTTACACAGACAGCCCTCCCCTGCCGCTCGGTGTTTGGGCGGGTGTGCAACAGGGGGGGCAGTCTGTGTATACAGCCGGCCAGGGGGGGGTCCATGTAAACAGGCACACACCCACCTACACCCGCCATGCCGACACACGTACCCACCCCCGTCCATGTAAAAACGGCCTATATATAGGAACACACATTTTAGTTCTGACTTGTCTTTCACCTGATGAAGACTCCTTTGATGCTCGAAAGCTTGCACACCCTCACTAACAAAAGTTGGTCCAATAAAAGGTCTCTTCTGAATTTCTTTGTCTCCATCTATTACTTTTGGGACCAACACAGCAACCACCGCTCTAGAACTTTTTTTTGAGGAGGCAGAGAATGTCATTGCAACTGCTCCTGCCCAGTTCTACTGAAGACACATGGGAGGGACCCACACATTAGTCTCTATGTGTAGGATTTCTAGGCAATCTCTTTCCTGGAAGAGTCTAAGGCAATAGCTCTGAGAGGGGGGAAGTGCCTCGTACATCTTAGCAGGGAGTTAGCTCCAAGTTTCAGCACTGGTCACCTCACCCCTTGTTGTATCTGTTAGGAGACCTGTCCCCACACACACACACACACTCCACCAGCCAGGTGATAACATCTGCTTTCTTGAACAAAGGAACCAAGCTCTGCCTACAGCCATTAAGTCATCCTTCCTAAGAAACTCTAACTAACTAGCTTCACCCTCAACTTTGCACCTATGGGGAGTTGCTCCAGGGTGGGACATCTGATCCTGGCCATGGAAATATGTGAAATGGGTGTAAACCAGACCCATTAACTCTTAGTAGGTAAACTTGAACTGAATATTAGGTCTGTTTATACCCTGGGATTCAGCTGCTGAGGCTGTTTTTAGACGATACGTTATAATGTTCTACTGGTTTTTATGTCGTTATAAAGGTGATTGTCTATACAGTTAGAACGTTTAAAATTCTGACACTTCTGGTTTGCTTCTGGGTTTTAGAACATCTTTATAAAACACCTTTGCCAAGGTTTTATAAAAACGTTATAAATAAAGAACATTATACAACAGTCATTTTTGCCATCTAGAACATTCCACTCACTTTTAAATCTGCTCACTTTTAACTCCAGACCAGCTTGATGGAGTGGTTTAGACTGTTGGAAATACATTCCTTTGGTTGCATCCCCCCTAAGCACCTTATCCTGTTTGTTTGCTAGAAACAGCAGGAGTAGGTAGTCAGATCAGGGAACCCTCCCCCCATCCACTCTGCCCTACTCCTGCCAGGACCTGATTGGTTAATCTCCTCTCCCAGAAGGAGTCTTATCTCTTTGTGTCTGAGAGATAGTACTCAGAGAGCTTCCTACTTCCTTCCTGAATACTCCTAGTCTTAGCACTTAGTATAGATGTAGGCCTTTCCTATCCTACATGTATTTTTTAATAAAGCACTTAAGCTTAAGTATGCTTCCTGCCTGCTTAAGCTACTCACACTCCTCTGTAAACTCTGCATTGGGCAAATGAATGCAATGATCTCACAGTCCTTGCATTCCAACATAGACAACCAGGAACAGAATACCCTAATATAATGTCACAGCAGTGGTCATCTAGCCACAGAAACTGGAATGATTATGACGATGATGTCATTCCAACAAGTCAGGGAAGAACGATTTCATAACAGTATAGTGTGGTCATTTAAAACCAGCCTCTGACTCAAGTGGGATGAAGTAAAATCTAAATCCATTAAGGCAGCACAGGATGGAGTGTGCTGCCCTTGAATTCCTTTGTTCAGGGAAGCACAGGTTACCACCTGGCTGAAGGGACTTAAAACACGCAGGTATTTTGGGGGGAGTGGGGCTGGGGTGCAGGCCTCCTAAGAGATACAACAAATCTGGGTTGAACTAGATGAGGGGGTTGGACTAGATTAGAGCTGAAATAAGTACCCTCAAAGGGTGGATACAGACGTCGTCATGGGACATCTGTCCCACCTGGGGGAGGGTTTCCCTGTGGCATCCCCCAGCTGGCGGGGGTGGGCAGCAATGTGCGGCCACTCAGCCACGTTCCTGATGTCGCCCTGCCCCCCTGCCATGATGGGCAGTCATAGCTGCCAATTACAGACAGCTATGGCTGGGCGCCATGGCAACCCCTCACCACACAGGGACAAGCCGGGGCCAGGAACAGACATTCCTACCAGGCTTGCCTGTTCTGCCCAGGCCAGGTAGGAGTCGGGTGCAGACTGTGGGACCAGTTCATACTGGGCCCACATTTCCCGCCAGGCTCCTACCTGGCCGGAGCAGGAACCAGGGCACATCTGGCGGGGTGCAAACAGACAGCTCACCATGACACTGGCCCAACCAGGCCCAGCTGGGCCAGCTGGGCCAGCATCACATATGCTAACACCCAAAACCAGGTAACCCCATCAAAATTATGGTACCCAACACAGTAACATCAGGTACCAATTGGTACCCAATTAGTGCCCGCCCAATGGGGACTGCCTGATGTACCAAAATACCATTTTGGTCCTAATTTTCTGACTTTTGTTACTGATTTTTTGACCTCTTGTCCCGATTTCTTTACCAATTTACTGTTTTTACCCATCACTACTGATCAATAAAATGGCAAATCAGTAACAGCAATACCCAATATTTTGGGATAACTGGGTGTCCTATTGGGAACGTGGGTAGCCCATCAGGCACTCAATATGGCCCTCCAAATAGCGGGTATGATGCACAGGTAGCAAATATGCTACTAGTGTCCACTCTAGACAAGATGACAACAGGGTCACTTCCAACTCTACAATTCTATGACAGTGGAACATTTTCCAAAGATCCAAGTCTCTAAGATGCCATTTAGTAAATGAAGTGATGAGATTTTCAAAAGAATCCCCCATCCCCGTCCCATCCAATTGCTTCTGGTTTGAGTCTGTATTGAGGAGGAAAACAATGCTCTTCTGTACTATAATGAATGTTTTTATGAACTGAAACATAAAGTCAATACAGCTTTATTTAATACTCCTCTCCAGGTTTGGGCTCTTCTCCTCTCATCTCTGTCAAGGGTTATCAGGATGGAGGGATCCATTTGGTGTGTCAATCAGCCGGCTGGTACCCAGAGCCCGAGGTGCTGTGGAGAGATCCCAGTGGGAAGCATTTACCATCCCTATCGGAAGCAAAATCCCAAGGAACGAATGACCTGTTTGACATGGAATATTCTATTATTCTGCAAGAAAACACGAACCAAAACCTGTCCTGCTGGATCAAGAACCCCCGCCTCAATCAAGCAAAGGAATCAGTAATTTATATATCAGGTCAGTTACCATCAAAGCATACACGATGATAACTATCATCCACAGAAAAATGGAGGAGATAAAGGGAACAAAGCCTGTCTCCTTGAGTTACCCAGAGTAAATACCTCCATCACTATTCTCATGAGAGAGAACCAGACTCCTCCCCTGCAATGGCCTACCTACCTGGGATGCTGAGGAGAACTGCCAGCAGGTGAGGACTGGAATAAAAAGCAGTCGGTTAGGAAGAGATGCCGTGAGGGAAATAAACAAAAAAGCAAGTGTTGAGGGTTTTTTTTGTGACAGCAGCAGAAGTGCCATGTTTACATTGTCAGGGCCATGGTACTTGCAGGATCAGGGCTGGCTAGGTAGCTAAACCAAGGAGGTAACTGGGGCTTGAGGCCAATCATGTCCAAGACAAGGGGCAGGTACCAAGCAGTCAGTTTTTAGGGAGCAGGATGAGGTCTGGGTTCAGGTGTGGGTTGGAGAGAAGCTGGGTGGCCCTTAGGCAGCAGGGGTGTGTGCATTCATATCATTTTCTCTTTTTTATGAAAATGAATGGGACCCCCCCCCATTCATTTTTGTAAATAAGGATATGAAAACAGATGAAGAAGTAAACAATTGTCATTTGCTTTCATTTGTTTTCATTTTAAAAATAAATGATATCTATTAGATTAGATTAGATTAGATTAGATATAAAATGGCTGCCGGGGCCCATCCTGCACATGCACAGCCCTTTTCCAAAATGGAGCTGGGAGCATCGGCACCATTTTGAAAAAGGGGAAACTGTTGTGCACATGTGCAAACTGGCTGATCTTTCCCAAAATGCTGCTGACGCCATTTTGGAAAGGGGCGCGTATGGGCAGAACATCTCTACATAAACAGTGATTATTTTTTTTGCACCCCTGCTCCTCACTTTAACCCCACTTGTTTGGAAAGATAAGTACTTCCCTTTTATCCTTGCTTTAACTAAAGCTGAAACGAGAATACTGTGCATTCTCATGAGAATCTTGCGAGATTCTCACATTCCTGGTGAGATCTCATGAGATCTCGCGAGGGTTTTCGAGAATCTCACGAGATCCTAAAAAAAAACCCCAAACAACTAAATGTTCTACGCATGGCGCAAAATGGCCGCTGCAGCTGTTCTGCAAATACGCAGCCCCCGGTGGCCATTTTGCACCATGCGCAGAGCGTTTTTTGAGGTTTCTTGAAAATCTCGTAAGATTCTCGAAAAATCCCAAATACTCTGCACATGCACAGCCCCATGGGTTCATTTTGTGCATGCACAGAACTTTGTGGGTGTTGTTTTTCCAGCCTTGAGAACATTGCGAGAACGGCAGCGAGAACGCTGATTCTCACAAGATTCTCAACCTGGAAAATCTCAATGAGAAGCACATTCGCAGCAAGATTTTCAACCAGGTCGAAATCTCATTTCACCCCTAGCTTTAACTTCCCTGCTCATCATGGGAACACAGAGAGGCAAAACCAAGTGAGTTAGAAGATACTTACTTCTAACAATCGTGCTCATGAATTTGAGAGGACAGTTTCCTCCTTAAATTCAAGTTCAGTCCTTACAAGAAATTGTTCAGACAAGGAAGGTTTCTGGGCAAAGCTGCCTGCGTGCCCACTCAGTTTGGATTGTGACCGATGTTACTCTACTGATGACCCCTAGTCAAACCAATGCATTAAAATAAATAAATAAATTAAAAATGGAAAAAATTAATGCAACTGGATCATTTTGAGGGAAAATGTAAGGGACAAACTTTCTGAAAATGTATCCGACTGTAAGAGACAAACTTTCATTACCATCTGAGCCCTTTTTTAGGTTAACAAATCATTTTCAGTCCTTGTATCCCTGGAATTTGTATCCCAGCTAGGGATGTGAAATTCATTTCATTTTTATTAGTTAAATGGTTTCTAAAACACATGGAGCCCCATTCATTTTAGTAACTAAAGCCCTGAAAAGAAACGATTAAGCAAACAACATATGTTGGCTTTCATTTGTTTGTGTTTTTAAAAATGTTTTTAAAAATTAAAAAGAAAACTATTCATGTGTCAAATAGCTGCCGGGGTCGTTCTACGCATGCATGGGTCCTTTTACCCAAAATGATGCCTGCAGAATCAATGCCGTTTTGGAACAGGGCAGCCTGTTTGCACATGTGCAAAATGGCCGCTGTACATGTACAGACTGACTGTCCTTTTCCAAAATGGTGGCGATGCAGTCGCCGCCATCTCGAGGAAGGGCGCACATGCGTGGAACAGTCCAGTGGCCATTTTGCGAATGCACAATATTTTTTTAAAATAAATTCTTTAATTTTTTATTTTTAAAAATATTTTTTAAATGAAAAAGTGAGCAAAAATGAACAGTTGGTTGGTTATTTATTTTTACAAAAACCCCAAAATGGATGGATTTTAAAAAAAATTAGAAAACAAAAATGAAAGAGGTAAATTGTTCTTTCCACCCCTAATCCCAGCTTCCAGACTAACGTGAGTCCCTTTGGGGTTTGTGTTTCAGATCCCTTCTTCCCCAAGGGGAATCCGTGGAAGCTGACTCTGGCTTTCCTCCTTCCAGTTTCCTTTATTCTTTTTGTCTCGACTATTTATCTGTTCTCAGTCAAAGGTGAGTGTCAGGTGGGATAATGCATGTTAAGAGATAGGCCCTTTTCACACAGACAGTCTAACACTGATAAAATGGGTGTTACATTTTATTATACATGTTGCAGGGCACCCATAGAGCACACCTGCAGCCCTGCAACATGTATAATAAAATGTAACACCCATTTTATCAGTGTTAAGAGTGTCTGTGTGAAAAGGGCCCTATTCATGAGGTAAATAAAGAGAAAGGGGAGATTTTACACGGGATTCAAAGCAAGGAGAAGCATGTGATTGCTTGGGAAGTATGGGAGGAACTCGGTCTAAATCCTGATTCTGTTTTGCTCCACTCTAGCAATCTGCTCCAGGTTTTCCAATCCCCAGGCAAAGAGAACTCCTCACTCTGGGCCAGTTTCCATTGCAACGGGCTCCCCCTAATGCTGCTGTCTGGGGCTGGGCCCTCCCAGCCCACCTGTGCCACAGGGAATTATTTCAGAAGTCATTTTATGCCACGCACACATCAATGATCCCGGCACCATGGATGGCTGTGTGTCCCCCCTTTATGTTTGTGTTTACTGTAAGAGATACTTAGGTGAAGGCCATGATGATGATAGAGTCTGGGTCTTTATGGATCACCAGATGTCTCTTACTTTAAAGTGCATACCTTATTTCAGAGGCCCACAACTTTAGAACGTAGTGAACAACCCTTATTTAGAAGCCCCGCAGCTCCAGACTGTAACTGTACCCTATTTTGAAAAAGTCTGATCTGGCAGCCCTAGTTGATGCTCCAACTGCACTTGTGCTACACAGGCCTGCTCTTGTCCAAGCCAGCTTCCCTAGGCACATGTGTAGGTTTCCAGGTGCCTAGGGAAGCTGGTATGGTTACCGCCTCTCTCACACAGTTACCTGTCCTCTAGTCCCTTTTTTGGCCTAGGATGTGCCAGGTTCAAAAGAGGAGGCAACCCTGGCTGCAGACCCTCCCCCATGCATGCATAATTAATAATTATATTTATTTTCTTTAGGTAAATGGAAGAGAAAGATTGGTAAGTGATCCCTACATTACTGCCTATGTGTTAAGAAAGTAAATACATCACAATGAGACACAAAAATCATACCAGCTTTCTCTGAGATTGTACAATCAATCAGTCCCTTTTAAATCAACCCAAATCTTCTCCAAAAGAAGGAACATTGGCTGTAAAAGTATCCCTTCTATTCTTTCACACACTGACATATAGTCTCACATGAGCAGTGATATCTCAGGAGATGGGGAATGATAAACATGTCCATTTTTGTACTAAGGACATGAAGTCCATCAGAAAAGTTAGCTGAGGTAATCTCTGGGCCATTTTCCTTCATCTTCAAAAATTTGTGGAAGACAGGCAAGGTACCTGAAAAATGGAGAAGAGTAAATATAGTTCCTATTTTCAAAAAGGTGTGGGGGAGTTTGTCCTAGAGAACAACAGGCCAGTCTTGATGTTAGCACCAGGTAAAATCCTAGAACAGGGTCAGCGAAACTGTGGCTCTGGAGCTACAGGGGACTCTTGGCCATGGTTGGTTCCGTGCTTCCATAATGGCCCTGGGTCTTACAGTGGGTGTTTTCAGATGGACACCTGCTCCACCTGTTCTCTCCCTCACCCCCAAGTGGCCCACCCATGTAAAGGTGGGCCACCCTTGGGTGTGGCAGAGCACAAGCGGAACAGGCGCTTCCTGTTATGGGCCAGCTCCACTCGTGGTGCTCTGGAACATCCCAGAGCACCACGAGTAGAGCAGGCCACTCGAACCTGGAGCACTGGGGGCGGAGCAGTGGTCCATCTAAAGGCCGGCGGCTGCAGCTCCACTCCTGACTGCGAGTTGCCCCGGCAACCACCATAGAGCTGCAGGCAGCAGACTAGAGTGGCTGTCGATCCACCCACAGCTCTATGGTGTAGGGGGAAGGGGCATGCATGGACCGACTGCAGTGCGAGGCAGCGGGGGGCTTCGTTTAAACCTGCCACCACCGGAGCAGACACCCTTTGTTGCCCTCAAGTCTCAGCAGTTGAATCACAGCTGCTCTTCAGAATCTCAGCAGCCAGGACCGAGGACCAGCTCCGCCTTAGGGCTCCTCCTCAGGCTGAGGAGTCAGATGCCCGGTCTCAGGATTCCAAATGCGCATAAAAGGGGTGGAAGCCATGGCTTCTGGTCCCTGGAAGCCATGCTCTCATGCAGTGTAACCCCCCGCCCCCAAATGCACACATGGGGCAATCAGTCCCACAGCACCACCTTCTTCTGTCCCTCACAGTAAAACTTTTGTATACAGCCCTTTCCTTATTGGGAGTGTTGGTGGAGGAGGATGTTCTTTTGGGCAGGGGGATGTTCTGTTGAAGCTTACTATTTTCATACGGCATGAGCCTACAGCTGAGTCATGGGGGGAGCGGGGAGAGGGTTTCTTTGTTTGTGTTTTTATGCTTTATGTGGTTTGAAAATGTTTTATATTATATTTATATTGTGTTGTAAGCCGCTCTGGGGTGGGATAGAGCGGGATATAAATCTCGTAAATAAATAAATAAAAATAAATAAAGAAATAATCACCTTCAAGCCCTGTGATTCTATGATTAATTTTTTTAATTATTTATTTATTTATTATTTCTTCAAGGAAAACTTACTTTTGTAATAGGTAAGTCATTTTTTTTTTTTTTTTCCTCGCTGGAAACAGAGAAATGACCATACGCCATTGTATACGAAAAGCATGATGCTTTTGTGCTTTCAAAACTGGTGGGGTGAGTGCAGGGCTTAATTTAGGGCGGGGGGGGCAGGGGGTTTGTCAGGGCTCAGCCCCTACAATTAAATCCAAGGGGGGCTAAGTCCTAGGAAATACTTCTAGGAGTGTGCCCCTTAAAATGTGAAAGACCAGGAAAAGGTTGATTATTGGCCATCTCAGAGTTGGAAATGAAACCAGGGGAAAAAACCTGGATGGTTTATTTGGCTTTCATTAATGACTTTCCTGTTCCCCACCCTCCCCCTACTGCGCTGGTCATTGTATAGATTAAGGGTGTTTTTAAACAAGATGCCCCAGTGCATGGACACCCACCGTCCACATGGGGGAGTGCTCGTGGGGGTGCTTCGGTGCGTGGGCGTGCACGCTCCCGTCACCCATGCACCTCCCACCCCATCCACACACGGGGGCACTCTGGATAAAGCTGGAGTGCCCAATGCCCCGTGCAGGGATGAGGTGGGCAGTGCGAGGACGGGGCGGTCTGTGGTCATGAGTGGGGCTGCTCGTTTGAAGCACTCCCCCCCCCTACACACACACACACACACAACGCACCCGCCCTCTGCACCAACTGCAGACCGGGACCCCCACCCCCGCCCGTCTAGTTTAAAAGCATCCTAAATCACAAGAACTCCTGGTTTATTCTCAGCTGTAGAGAGGCACGTTAGCCCAGTAGTTGGGGTGCTAGCTGGAAACTAGGGTTTAGTTCCCTGCTATGAAAAGCTCTGGGGCAGGGAACGTGGCTTCTGGGGCAGGCTTGGGCCCGTAGTAACATTTTTTCCCCCTTCAAATTAAGCACTGGGTTGGTGGTTCTTGAATTATAACTCAGGAGCCATGTCAGGTAGGAACAACAATAACAAAAAAAGCTTAAAGAGAATTTGAAGTTTCTGTGTTACAGGATATTCCTTTTAAAAAAAAAAAATAGCTCTCTAAAATTTTTTGACACAGAGCATGCAACCATTTTTTCCCCAGACATTTTCACAAATCTATATGCACTCTGGTCTTGCCAAGTCTTAATCTGCACTGAGCAAGAGAGAAATTTGTTTGTCTCACTTCTCCTGTTGGATTAAAGCAATCTCCCACCTCATAGCACTTGTGCTGAGGAGTGAGATGCACTTTTCTCATACCTCCCGCCATGCCAAGGGCATAAAGAGAGATGGAAGCCAAGTCTTCTGGCCCCTGGAAATGGAAACCATGCAGTGCAACACCCTCCCCCCAGCCAGGGCATAAACACTCCCCCACAAGGGGTTGGGCAATCAATCCCACACCACAACTTTCTTCTGTTCTCTCCCAGAAGTAAAACTTCTGTATATAACCCTTTCCTTATGGGGAGTGTTGGTAGACGATAGAGAAGGAATGCTTCCTATTTAAGCTTACTATTTTCATACAGCATGAGCCTAAGGCAGAGAAATTTCCTATTGACGACTAAGTTTTCCATGATGCATTGTGCATGCATAGCATCCGCATTAAAATAAATTTCAGGGTTTTTGTTTTGATGGCAAATTTTATCCTGAACCAGATTGGAAACATTTCAAAATGTAAAAATATTTCCCAGGATGGCAATATTATGTCCTGACCAGCCCCACCTTTATTCCTGCTTTCCTGGGCATTGATTTTTCAAATAATCATTCATATTTATTTCTGTTTTCTGGTTTTTTTTAGAGAACCTCACTGAAAAAAATGGTATGTCTCACGCTATTCCTTCATCCGCATGTATTACCTTTGCACATAGCTGTTTCCTTATAGAGATGTTGTGGTTATTTAGGGGAGATAATAATAATAATAAATAATAATAATAATCTTTATTTTTATATAGTGCATGCACACACTCACACACCCGCCATGGCACCCAGAGCACTTTATGTATGACGTAAATTTTAATCCTCACAACAACCCTGTGAGGTAGGTTAGGCTGAGAGAATATTGTGACTGGCCCAAGGTCACCTAGTGAGTTTCTGGCTAAGGTGAGACTTGAACCGGGATCCACCACCCCCACCTCCTGGTCCAGAACACAGTTATCAGTTTTCAGGAATCCAAATAAACTGAAAACTGAGTTTTTTGTTAATCCATTCTGAAGACTAGGTCGTTCCATTTTAAACAAGAATTTACTATTGTGACAAATCAACGTTTTGTTCTATTTCAACAGCTTACTTCTAAAACAAAACAGGCTATGTTGATTTTTCTCTGATAAAATCCACGTTTAAACCGGCTCTTCTTAGTAGGGTGGTGATAATTACTAGCGAAATGCATAAATAAGGCCGTTACACACGGTGCTGCTGGGTGGGGGGGAAGGGTGTGCACTGGCGGTGGGTGTACTTCCTTTCCCACGGGCGCACACCAGTATCCACCCATGGAGCGTCCCTTCTCCCTTTTGTCGGATGGCTCCGTGGGTGGGTGATGGGTGGAGATGGGTGTGCTCCAGGAGTGCCCACCCCCCCACCCATGGTGTTTCCATGGGCGGACACCCATCACCCCACCACCCACCTGCCCACACACCCGTGCAAAAACAGCCTAAGTCTCCTTTAATGCAGCAGTTTACAAATATGTTCCATTGTTAAGAGATATTTCTATTATGATGGTTCAGTACACGCTAAGGATTCGCCAGTCTGTGACCTAAATTGACAACAGTCAGGGGTAAACATATATGCATTCTTTATTGCAGACGAGAGTACCTTCAAACAGCAATGGGAAGGTTTTCATTTATCAAAACACAAACTGTATTCCCCCAAAATATGAGAGTAAAAATGAAAACGATTCTTCCAAATTTTCATGTTAATTCATAACAGATTGAAGATTCTTATTAACTCTAATTTACATGGGAAATGAAATAGATATGGGAAATTTGCCACCAAAAGGGAGTTTTAGAAAGCTTGACGTTGTTAAATATATGATAGAGCTGTACTGGGTAGCTCATTTTGTACCCCAGGGAAATACACAATTTTGGGTAGCTTTTCAGATGCCCAATTGTTATCAGATCACTAAAACGGGTGCCCGAATAATACCCAAAATATTGAGTACTGCCAATAGCAGATCACCAGTTTTCCATTTCGCTGGCTTATTCCCACTTACTGTTTAACTATTTTAGTGTGTTTCTGGATGGACTGAACCATTTTTCCAGAATGGAAAATGAGTAATGGAAAACCAGAAATTTGGGAATGAAATTTGAGTAAGCGGGTAGTTTAACGAGCAATCCAACTGAAAAAGGTCAAAGATTGCAAATTCGATGAGTATACTTGTGGGGGTTTTTTTGGGGGGGGATACCAGTTTCAACTCTAACACTAGGGCTGTTTTTACACAAACACCCCCTCCCGCGCTGGGTGTGTGGGAGGGTGTTCCGCCAGTGGGGGTGGAGGTGTAAATGGCCGGCGGTGGGTGGGTGGAGTGTATGCAGTCGGTGTTCACCTGTGGGTGGGGGGATGGGTGGGGGTGCATGCACGTTCCCCCGCAACACCTACCTCCACCCACGGAGCCCGTCAGAAAACTGGAGGAGATCCCGTGGGTGGAGGTGGGGGGGTGTCCATGTAAAGGGACACACATACACCTCCACCCACCGCGCCAGCACACCCATCCCCCTCACCCCATCCGTGTAAATACACGGATGCCCCCCACACACAAACCACCGCCTGAACACCGAGCGGGGGAAGGGGGTCGTCCATGTAAAAACGGCCTACGTGAAGGTAGATGGGAGATAGTGACATTTCTCATAATGAAAGCAAGCAGAAATGCAAGAATAATAGAATTAATTTTATTTCACACTTTCACTATTGAAAACCTTTGCAAATTTTAGCAGATAAGGACTGAATCATATTTGAACTCTTACTAAAATACTAGTAAGAATCCGTAATTTAGGGTAAAAACAGACATGTGGCCGGCAGGACCGCAGAAAATCCCTGGCGACATGGCTCGTATCAGCCAGGGCACTGAACTGACATGCCCACGGCCGAGAAACTGCCCCGCCGGCTGCACGGCCCAGGTACAGCCAGAAGTACAGCAAACATGTGTTGCTGGTCATGGCGGCCACCGACCCTGGCCGGTTATGCCGTAGCTGCACGGACGTACTAGCCCACTTTGTCCAGCTGTGGCCCGGTCAGGCGGGCCAAAACCCAGGCTCTGGCCTTGGAGATTGTCCAGAGGTCACAGCCCGGGCTAGCCGCCAACACCCCCTGGAGCAATCCCAGGTCAACATCTGACAGCGCATGTTTACACATGCTGCCGGGTCCCAGACTAAAGCGGGTCCAAGTCCCGTCTGGTTTTACCCTTAGATGAATGGGAATCCATAACACAGAGTTCTTTCTCAGCACGGTCCTTTGGCAGATAATGCACACGCTAGCAGCCAGCACGCACACAAGTCCCGATAAAGTTAGTGGGACCCACAAGCATGCAGGCTGCCAGTGCGCATGTTGCTTCCCAGAAGATCGCTGTGCTCAACTTGTGTTCACTGGAGCATAAGGTTTTAATTGATATAAATGTATTTCTATTGATTTATTTTTAGGGGAACTTCAGGCAGCAGTTGGTGAGTTCTGCATTCCCCCCCATTAGAACCTTGACTCAATAATTTCATTATAGCAGAGCAGTCATACTGCTGTAGTAATTTATTAATCATTAATTATCATTGTTATTGTTGCTATGATTATATCTTTTTTTTTTTTACCCTGCACCCTCCTGCTGATAGCAGTTTGGGGTGGCTAACAATAAATAATTTATAAAATGTAAGGTAGAAAATAATACAAATACAAATAAGATAAATAATATGAATAAACAACATTAAAAATCGGTATGGTGGGCACTGGGCAGTAAGAAAAAACCCTCCCCTCCTTAACCCCCATCTCCCCACCCTTTACCCATCTCCCTCACCAAAAGCCTGGCGGAACAGCCAGATCTTACATTGTCGTCTAAAGGAAGGGAGGTCCTTTGAGTAGTTGAGATTGCGCCAGTGCTTTTTCCTAAATCAAGGAACAAAGGTTGTGTGTCTTGGAAATCATGAGAGAAAAACTGTTGAGAATTTCAAAACAGAGCTTGAATTCTTTGTGGAAGTTGGTAGGAAAGAATCCTGTCAATGTTTTTTACAGTTATTATGCCCTTAGACTGGTGAACCTGTGTTCCACACCCCCTTGAAATGTAACCCTCAGGATCCCGTGTTGGAAGGTGGCCAGACCTGGCCATAGGGCCATTTTGCCCTTTGTTAAAGTGATGCAAAGAGACACTAGAGGGAGTCAGCCAATGGCAGTTGGGGCTTAGCAGAGGACTACAAGTAAATTTGGGGGGAAAGCTGCAGATTGAGGAGCAGTTTCAGGGAGAAACTCGGTTCTGCTGAACTGTAGGGATTGAAATGATATCTGTTTCAGGGAGCTCAGGTGCCATTTATTGCTTCCTATCCACTCCTCCTCAGTCTATAAATAATGCAATTTCTCTCTAACACACCAGCAGATTCCAGTCTCTCTCTCTCTCATCAGAAGGAAAACAACCCAGAAAAAGCTTCCCTGAAAAATTCTCCCTAGGGTCACCACTTTTCGCAGTTTGACCCACTTACATAAGCCAAAATGGGAATCTCGGGGTTAAACTGTGAGACATGGTAGCCCTACTCCTCCTCCCTGTTCTGGGAATAGGGAGCAACACAGTTCTTTAAAGATTTTTCAAGCAGGAGTGGATGACCTCTTTTTACCTGTCTCTTGCAACACTGGCTTCGGGCAGATGGAAGTGAAGGTTTTATGAAGTGTTGTGCAGCAGGGCCAGCCTTAGGCTTTTCGGAGTCCAGGGCAAAGATAAAATGTGGGGCCCATGGTGGGCCCTGCCCCCTGGGGTCAACCTCTGTGGTGCCCTGAAGGTGGCCATGTTTGGGGCCCAACTGAGAGGGAGCGGTGTCCCCACAACCTGCCTGTCTGCACCTGGACCTGGACCAATCCAGTGACTGTTGTGACCGGTTTATCGAGTACTTTTTAGATAAGATTGCTGGCATCCGCCACAATTTCGGTACCACAGTTATTGCAGAGGATCATCTTGGGGCTATGGATGCCCCGTCCTGTCCTGTTTTGTAGGATCGGTTTCAGATGGTATCACCTGCCAATGTGGAGTCCTTGTTGGGATCTGTTCATGCCACCACTTGCGAACAAGATTCTTGCCCGTCCTGGTTGGTGAAAGCTAGCCAGGAAGCGTTAAGGCTGTTGCTGCCTGGGGTGGTTAGTGTCTCCCTTTGGGAGGGCAGGGTGCCTAACTGCCTGAAGGAGGCTGTGGTTAGGCCCCTGCTCAAGAAACCATCTCTTGACGCTGATGCTCCTGCCAGTTATCAACCGGTCTCTAGCCTTCCCTTTTTAGGGAAGGTTATTGAAAAAGCTGTGGCACGGCAGCTCCAGGAACATCTGGACCACACCAGTTTCCTTGACCCCTTTCAGTCTGGTTTTCAGCCTGGGTATGGTACGGAGACTGCCTTGGCAGTGCAGTGAATCTGACCTGCAAAAAGCTGGAACTTGCCCAGCATGCGAGTAGAAGCCTGAGAGGGAGGGGGAAGGTGTGGAAAGTTGAGGGGTGGCAGTTGAGAAGAGGCCAGTAAGCGACAGGAAGAAGAAGGACAGGAGAGAAGAAAGAAAGGAGGGGTAGCTGGTACCCTCCCAACCCGTGAAAAGAGAGCTTCGGGAAGAAAGTAAGGAGAACTCTGATGCCACCGTCCCTTCCATACCAAGAAGGAGTTGCCGGCACACCAACAGTGGACCACGAGATGAGCCTGGGACTCTGAACACTGGGGCACAGCTGGAAGGGCACCCGAACTACAAAGGTCCTATGAGAGTATTCGAGGAGCAGCTGGGAACCAGCACACCAGAAGGACAAATCTTTTGGGGAGTTCTGTGAGCTTATGAGCTGGGACGTTAGATGAGTTAACGTATAGGATTATTATAAGAACTGTTAAACTCATTGCATTGTAAACCCCCAAGGACAAGGCAGAACCGAGTGCCTAACCTGTATAGAAACCATTAGCGAATGTATAAGCTGTAAGATAGTTTAATTATTATCAGGGTTAAAGGTTTAGTCATTAAATACAAGGAGTCTTTGGATTGATTGTCTCTTCTGGTTCGAATTTCCTGGCCCTACCGAGGCACTACAGAAGCCTTGGTTGACAATCTCCATCTGGCGTTGGACCAGGGTCGCCAGACCTTACTGGTCCTGCTAGACCTTTCGGCTGCATTCGACACAATCGATCATGAGGTGTTGGTGACTCGCCTGTGGGACTGTGCCAGGATTGGCGGGACGGTCTTGGACTGGTTTCATTCTTTCCTGGCCGGGAGAACGCACCGGGTGGTCTTGGGGGAGTGTAGGTCTTCCCGCCGGGACCTCACATGTGGAGTCCCGCAGGGTGCCATTCTGTGTCCCCCTCTTCTTTAGCATCTATATGCAGCCATTAGGGGAGATTGTGAGAGGGTTCAGGGCATGCAGTGTTATCAGTATGCTGATGACACTCCGCTCTACCTCTCTTTTGTTATCGACCCAGGCCATGCAGTCTACTTAATTTCCCAGTGCCTGTCAGCTGTGGAGGCTTGGATGAGGTTGAGCCATCTGCAGCTGAATCCTGACAAGACAGAGGTGATGTTGGTGGGCGAGGGCTTGGGGGGCCTGGGAGTCATTGAATCTCCTCTTGTAGGGGGGGGTTCACCCTCCCATGGTCTCTCAGGTGCGGAGTCTGGGTGTGCTCCTCGATTCATGGCTCAGCCTGGAATCTCAGGTTGTGGCTGTGGCAGGG
The DNA here is from genome assembly GCA_003113815.1 of Sphenodon punctatus. Taxonomy (NCBI): domain Eukaryota; kingdom Metazoa; phylum Chordata; class Lepidosauria; order Sphenodontia; family Sphenodontidae; genus Sphenodon; species Sphenodon punctatus. The sequence continues at coordinate 3,492,550 of QEPC01001126.1, forward strand.
AGTGCATTTCAGCAGTTGCATCTTGTCCAGCGGCTTCGGCCGTATCGCTCAGACTCTGACCTTGGCACTGTCATCCATGCCTTCATCACCTCGAGGTTGGATTACTACAACGCGCTCTACATGGAGCTGCCCGAGAAGCTGGTTCGGAGGCTGCAGCTGGTGCAGAATGCCGTGGCCCATCTCCTTACAGGGGCGGGCCGCAGGGAGCACATGACACCAGTGCTCCAGGCTCTGCACTGGCTGCCTATAAAGCACCAGGCTAGGTTCAAGATGCTGGCTTTGACCTTTAAAGCCCTTCACGGCCTGGGCCCTGCTTATCTGCGGGACCGCCTCACTCCCCATGTGCCCATGCGACCCCTGAGATCGTCCGTGGGAGCCTTTTTGGAGGTTCCCTGGGCGAGATGGGTGGCCACTGATGTTAGATCTTTTTCGGTGGCTGCCCCTGTGCTGTGGAATTCGCTCCCGGAGGAGGCTCGGTTGGCCCCACCCTCCTGTCATTTCGACGTTTGTATAAGACCTGGCTATTCCGGCAGGCTTTTGGCGAGGGGGTGGGGGGTTGGAGGGGGAAGTTGTTTTTTCTCCCGCATATGGGATTTTTAACTTTTAAATTGCTTTTATTGTTTTATTGTTTTAATTTGTTGTTCGCCGCCCCGAGCTGCCCTGCAGGCAGGAGGGGTGGGATAAAAATATTTTATAAATAAAATAAATAAAAATAAAACCTCTCCTGGTGAAAACAGAGGCCACTGCGAGGCTCTCAGAAAGAGCGGGGCCCAGGGCAGCTGCCCCAGGTTGCCCTGTGGTAAGGCCGGCCCTGTTGCACATGACTAGACAGATGGGACAGCAGCTGAAACAGGAGGCCTGGTGGAATAGCCAGGTTTAACATTGTTGTCTAAAGGAGGGGAGGGACTTTGCATCAGTCATTTTTCCTAAATCAAGAAAAGGCTGCTCCCTCACTGACGTATGATCAGGACTATAAAAACAAAGACATAATTCCCTAGCCGGGCATTAAAAAGCTACTCACCAACCTGGAACATTTAAAGCCCAGCTTTTAAAAAATCCACTTGGCAACTCAAAAAATATGCTTATCAGAGAGAAGCAGTGGATGTCTATAGCTCTGCATATGAATGATATAAATAAGATCCAAGGGAAGATAGGGGCAGCATATGGTGGTTTGTCTTGGGCCTCAGTGGATGCAACAAGTCTAGATGTAACTTTAAGCATAATTTAAAAATGTACAAGGCTGTCCAAGCCACACCCTGTATAACTACAGATATACAAATATAATGGCCGTTTTCACACGGATCGGGGGGTCCACGGGGGGGGGGGGGGGAAGGTGCGGCGCGGTGGGTGGAGATGGGTGTAGGTGTGCGCCTGTGGGAACGACCCCATCTCCACCCACCTCCACGCACAGTATCTGCCATTGTCGCTGGTTGCTCCATGCGCAGGCAATGGTTGGAGATGGGTGTAGCACGGGAATGCACACTCACCTTCACCCATCCGCCGCAGCATTCCCATGGGCTCCCTCAGCCCATCTCCATGCAACAAAACTGCGTGGAGCTGGGTCGAGGTGTCTCATGTGAAAGGGGCGAGAGTTCAAGGGTCCAATCCTGCAAATGTTATTTATTTCTAATCACATGCATGCATATTTGTGGAAACAGGTCCTTACAGTGAATTTTCAACACTAAACCTAATGGGGAAATAACAATTAATAACAGTAATTTAATGAAAGAATTAAGGATTATTAACATTATAGAGAAGGGAAAGTGAAAGTGTCTTTTGAATCGGTATAAGCTGAAACAGAATATTCACTTGATCTGTATTCTTCTTTTTTTTTCTTTAGAGAAACTTGATTTAGAAAACAGTAAGTGACATTTTCGATTAATTTTAAACGTCCTGTGTATAGCCACTGTGGCCCCATGGAAGTAATGGGGGACTCCTACAGGCAGTGAAAAGAATCCTGAGCTCAAGTCCTGATCCAGTTGTGTGGCCCATCAGTGATCATTGTTTCTTAGCCACTTTGTTTATTCGTTATTCTTTGCTTACTTCCTTCACTTTTTTAATTGGTATTTTGTTATTTGGTACCCTGGGTGCAGTCAGACAAGCTGCAGGGACCTGATCGCTGTACGGTCCCATGACGGGCAATCACCACTGCTACACTGTGGGGCACTCACAGGGAGCCGGCCAGACGATTGCCGGGAAACTGGGCGGGCCACACCTAGCCACACCCCAAGCCCAGGTGTGAGGCATCCAGGCGCCATTGTGCTTCCCTCAGGTACCTGGGCCTCAGTAGCACTTGCACCTCCCATGTCGGTACTACTCTCCTTAAGGACCAATAGGTCCGCCGGTCTCTGCCCTGCTACACAGGTGGGTTTGAATATGGATGCAAATTTGATTGATCGGCCTGTGTAACATAAGGCAGGAGAAAATCACAAAAAAGTGCCAAATTACTGAAATTAATGATAGACAACTCATGAATAAAAATGATGAATTCTGCAACAGTAGCAAATACAAAAAGAGATTCATTTCCAGAAATGAATATCCAAATTTCATTTGCAAATTTAAAATGGCAAATTGCCTCAGCTGTACCAACTAGTTATACCAACTAAATAGTGATCAAATATGCTTTCATAAATAAATCAAACTTAATCGGTGAACCTTGTGACACATCAGACATTCTTTTATTTTTAATGAGGTTAAAGATCTTAATCCATCAGTTCTTAAATTTGTTTGCTGGAAACAAAGTAGCTACAGGCAACACCAGTAGATGACGAATATTTGCTGTGTTTTTTTTATAGCTGAAACACCTTTTGGATTGTAGGATAATGTAAAGGGGATAGCAATAAAGGAGAGAAATCCTTTGCTATTAACTGTGGAACCATATCTATATTTCCTTTTGTGCTGGGATTTGGCTCAAGGAGTTGTGAAGCAACCTTAAATTATTTTCTTGTGAATTTGGGGTGGGGTGGGGGGAGGCTGAGTTAGGGTTAAAGTAGGTGTGAACAAGAAACAAAAATGTTTCTCATGGGAAAACTCACAATTACGAGAACCAGGGCTGAGATCTCAGTCCCAGAGAGAGTTCTTGGGTGACAAAATTAAATAATACCAAAAAAATCATTGTGCATGTGCAACGTGGCCACCAGACTGTTTTGCACATGCTGGCTCCCCAAAAGGATCCAGGTGTCCCTTAAGCAAAATGGTGTCACATGCGCAAAATGGCCACTGGACTGTTTTGCACATGAGCAAAACAACCTGGCCATTTTGTGCATTCACAATGATTTTTTAAAATTATTTTAAATTTTATTTTCTTGTCAAGAACTTGGTGAGTCCCGAGACAAACCAAGAACCAGGATTTTCATGAGATTTCTCGCTCGAGACCTCGTATCAAAATTCTCCCATTTTGCGCCTGTGCAAATTGGCCGCAGCTGTACTCTACATGCACAAAATGACTGCCGATAGACAACAAAACGGTGGCCACCCTTTTGTTGTATGGTAGAGGCCATTTGCACATGTGCAATACAGCCATGGCTGGGTTTTGCATGTGCAAAATGGACCAGTTGGAATTTCGATTGAAATTTTGCAAGCCTTTCCATTACTTGCATACCTGCTCCAGGGAAACAAAAGACTATTTCAAATCAGACCTGGCTTGAGTAAATTCTGCAAGTGATGAAATTTTTTCTGATATGGATGAGCCTGTTCAATGTATAGCTACTGAGAGAGAGCTATGCTGGCATAGTGGGCATTTTTACACACACCTTAAAGTTCCGGATTTTTCAGTCTTCTGGGTTTACAAGTCCACAAGTAAGTTCCGGATTCATTGTTCACGCACACACTGCCCTGAGGCTGTTCCTGGATACATTCTTCACACAAACACTGTGCTGAGGCAGCCTAAAGTAGCCGCAGCTGTAGACATGACAGGCTACCATGGAAACCAAGTGACCACAGCTGCCTGGAGCAAAGCAGTTTACCAGGAGAACTTTTTATACACAAAACTTCTGGGAGAAGTTCTCCGCAGAAGTTCAAAGATCAAGATGTTTAAGATCTGGTTGAGTGATTTAGACACACAGAAAGTTCAGGATGTAACAGCAAACATGCAGGAGAAATGTGTGTGTAAAAACACCCAGTGTTACATACTTTGCTCCTAGTAAAAGTTAGAACTCACTTTTCCCACAGTGCATCACATTTCACAATATTGAACAGGAGAGTTTACTCTGACCCTTTCTCATCTTTAATCATATGGTTGATTTCAGGATGGAGAAGATTTGTGACACCCATAGAACAAGGTAATTAAAGCTCATATCATGAGGGATATAAATGTTGGAAATTAATTAATTAGTTAATTATAATTAATTAATTAAATTAAATTTAATAATGTTTGGAGAAACAAAATGAGGAGCCACATTCAGTTCTGTGTCATTTCTATATAGCAGAGGTGGGGAATCTTCTCCCCATCAAAGACAGCAGTCTTTTGTAGGTAGCACAGAAGGATTCACACAGTTCTCCACAATTCTCAGTGCATTGGAGAATTCCAGGAACGCCCCGGATTTCTAGGGAGCAGGATTAGCCCTACAATCCCTCGATCCTGTCACTGACCTGCCCCTGCCACGAGCACAACTCTTCCTGCCCTTTGGCGAGATCTCAAACCCACTTCTCATTCAGAGTTGGGTAAATCCAGGAGGAAGAAGATTCCTAGATTCATCCTCCAGCTGGGTCAGATCCAGCCTCTGATACCATTCTGACACTTCTCCCTCCATAACATTGCTAAGATTTGCCCTTTTCTCTCTGTCTCCTCTGCCAAAACCCTTGTTCATGCCCTGGTCATCTCTCACCTTGATTACTGTAACCTCCTTCTCACTGGCCTCCCCCGCTCTCACCTTTCTCCCCTTATCTCCGTCCGAAACTGCTGCCAGGGTCATCCACCTCGCCCATCACTTCGATTCAGCCCCTGCTCTCCTCTCTTCACTGGCTCCCCCTTCCCGAAAGAATCCTACAAAGCTCTTCACAACCTTGCTCCCCCTACCTCTCTGCACTAATTTCCTTCCGTACTCCAGTCCGTGAACTCCACTCCTCCTCTGTCCGCTCTCTCGTCCTCCCATGCCTCCCCTGCTCCCCTAATCGCCTTTGTTCCTTCTCCCTAGCTGCCCCCCCATGCCTGGAACTCCCTCCCTGCCCACATCCGCCTCGTCCCCTTCCTTTGTGTCTTCAAATTCCTCCTCAAGACCCACCTCTTCTGCTCTGCCCTCCCCAACTCCTCACTCACCTCACCTAACTCCAGCTGATACCCTCCATCCAATACAACCTGTTACCTGAGGTCTGTGTGCTCATATCCTCACCACATGGACCAACCAGCCATCATTCTCGATGTAACCAAGCCAAGCACATGCACCTTCATGAATGTTACACTCCCTGTCTCTCCTTCTGTTCCCCTTCCTTCATCTCTCCCCCCTCCCCCTTTCTCTCAAATTGTAAGTCCTAGGGCAGGGACTGTGTCTATTCAATGACTTTGTAAAGCGCCAGGTACATTGCTTGTGCTATATAAATACTTGCCAATAATAATAATAATGAATCATTCAACCCTCCCCCAGGGCTGAGCTCTGCCTCTATCACTAACTGATGCTTTCTTCACCCCTTAGCGAATGTGACTCTGGATCCAAAGACGGCTCATCCCCAACTCAGCATGTCAGAAGATCGGAAAAGTGTGACAATGGGAAGCCAACGGCAGGATCTGCCAGACAATCCTGAGAGATTTCTAGCTAGGTTCTGTGTGCTGGGCTACGAGGGATTCACTTCGGGGAGACATTACTGGGAGGTGGAGCTGGGGGAGGGGAGATTTTGGGCTGTGGGGGTTGCCAGAGAGTCTGTGAAGAGGAAGGGGCGGGACAACTTTAGCCCTGAGGACGGGGTCTGGGCTTTGTGGCAATGGGATGGTCAGTACAAGGCTCTCACCTCCCCTGAGACTCCCCTGACCCTGAGCAGCTTCCCCAAGAGGATCCGAGTGTCTCTGAACTATGCAGAGGGGCAGGTGGTATTTTTCGATGCTGATACCATAGATCCAATTTTCACTTTCACACAGGCCTCTTTCGCTGGGGAGAGAGTCCTCCCTTGGCTTTGGATGTGGCCAGGATCCCAGCTCAGGCTGTGTAACTGAGACCTATAGGGGTGCACTAGCCAACTGAGGGAGCATCTTAAAATGAGCCTCGGCCATCATCTCCATGGCTCTGGACAGGGTTGCCAGTCAGGCGTCACGTTTTGTGAGGAGTTGTGGAAGTTTCCCTCTCATACCTTGGTCAGGAAACCCCCAACCTCCCCATCACCACTGTTGCTGCTGCTTTTTATATCTCCTGCCCATGCTCGCTAAGAAGAAAATGGCTGCTGGTGGCCCTTCGGCCTATGGGAGTACCGTCAGGGTCAAAACTGTGAGAGATGGCAACCCTGCCCCTACTTCCCATCCTAGGCCATGCTGTGCTGTCCTAGGCCCTGCCCTTAGCTCTGCCTTCCATGGGGCCAGCCCTGTGTCCCAGGGATTGTGCAGCCTGTCTGTCACGTAACCTCTATGATCCCTGGAGGACTCTAAGCAACATTCAAGAGTCCAAGGCCCTCAGAAATGGGAACCTGGGAGTGGGAATTTGAACATAAAGGAGGGGAGAGAAAAAGAAGGGAAAAGAAAGCAGCAAACATGAGTGACTGACAATGCAAATGGAGAGATGGTCACAATAGGAAAGACAAATATAACATGCTTATTATTACACAGATTTTTCCGTTTTCAAAAAATGATCAGTGTGGGGTGAATTTTGCATGGCAGAGCTTGGAAATCTTCCTATTTTGCAAACATTACCGGAAGTGAAGGTGTAATTTATTTATTTATTTTTAGTTAACATTTTACTCATGTTAGTTTGTTACAAACACATATACTAATTTACACGTACACGTAAGTAGAAAAAAGAAAAGAAAATGGGGGGGAAAGAAACAAAAAAAAAACCCCAACATGTAACTAGTATTTTTGTCTTATTCTCTAAGGAGCCAATCCAAGGTCTGCACACTCATGCACTAAGTGCACACATCAAATGCGTGGCATGGGTGCACATCCTGCGTTTGGCGTACACAAGATGCACACTTGGTGTGACCTTGGATTGGACCCTCATATAATACAAATATGGGGAGGAGGGGTTAGAAGATGTAATTTATTATTTGGTGGGGTTTTTTCTACTTTAATTTAGTTTATGAAAATTGAATACATTTGTCACCATGAGGTCCTAAATTTGAACCTTATTTTCTCGTTTTTGAGAATCTCTTAGGCTTGTAAATATTCACTTTTGCTGTAAATAGTTTTCGAAATAAAACTTTTTGGGAAAATAGTTATTTTATACTTGGCTTACTTTACCTTTTTTCTAATGATTATAGCAAAACATCAGAAGGGGAAAAGCACAACAAAAGTGCTGACATTGCTAGCAGATAGGTGGTTACCAAAGCTAAGCTTTTAAACTGAGAGAGGTGCATATTACGGACTATTCTTCACCATTATTTTGGATTTATATCCCGCTGTTCTCACGAGTGACTCAGAGTGGCTGCAAAACAGACAAGATTCTTCGCATAAAAAGGTACAAAAAAACAATTAGAAATTACACAAGATTAAAAACCAAATTACAATTACAATCTTTGTCCCTTCCCCCCATCTCTCAGAGGGATCAGGGCATAACTCTTCCCCCATGCTCCCAACTCCCCATCACAGAGCATAACCATTAACCCCCCCTACCCCCTCCCCTCACAGAGGGGTCAGGACATAACCCTTAACCCACCCGCTACCCCTACACCCCCTTTCGCACATAACCTTCCTCACCAAAACCCAATAACCCCACCCCACACACAAAGGGTCCACATTCACTCCACCCTCCATCCTTTAAAAGCATAAACATCATCAAGAGCCAGTGTGGTGTAATGGTTAAGTGTGCAGCAGCCAGAAACTCACTGGGTGACCTTGAGCCAGTCACAATATTCTCTCAGCCTAACCTACCTCACAGGGTTGTTGTGAGGATTANCACCCCCTTTCGCACATAACCTTCCTCACCAAAACCCAATAACCCCACCCCACACACAAAGGGTCCACATTCACTCCACCCTCCATCCTTTAAAACTCACTGGGTGACCTTGAGCCAGTCACAATATTCTCTCAGCCTAACCTACCTCACAGGGTTGTTGTGAGGATTAAAAGTTGTGTTTATTAGTTATATGTAAAGTGCTCCAAGTGTCATGGCAGGGGGGGTGATATATAAAGATTATTATTAAGTAGTCTCCAGTGCAGTTGATGTGAACCAAGGCATCTGGCCCAGGCCTTGATCACTGCCAAACAGCTGCTCTTTGGCAGCCACTGCAGCTCCTGTAACGTTCATGTACCTGGGAGATAAGGAGGAAACACCATTTAGCACAAAAGCAGGCACGGCCCAGGTCTCCGCAGCAAACCTTCCCCAGGGTCCCCTCCCCCAACTGATACAAATTTTGCTCCATAAGCCTGTACTATGTTTATGATTTCCCTTCCTGAACATGAGTCTTAAATCCCCACAATCGGACACTGGGAAAATGAAGGTCTGACTGTCTCCTTGTGTAGTACTACTGCAGAAACCTCAGGACAGCACGTCAGACTCATGCTACCTGCTCAGAAAAATCCTACACCAACTAAGTTTCAGTGGTTTGGTTTAGAAGACAAATGATTAATCTGGGGGCATCCAGCCTGTCCTTTTGGCTCTCTTGGTTTCAAGGATCCTCTCTGTTCTCTCAGCTCCCTGCTAGCTTGTCAGGGTTTAGTTGAGGCTTTCACTTTTCCTTATTCAACTGCTCTGCCCATCTCTACTGCTCTCTTTCTATTAGTTCCAAGTCCCACCCCTTGAGGGCCTCTTTGTACACCCTCTCTGGCCCAAGGTCACAGAGTATCTTACTCTGTTCTCACTCAGGTCCTCTTCATTATGCGAATTGAGAAAAGGGCCAATCAGTATAGGGGGATGACTGTACAATTCGGTTAGCAGCATCTAGGAGGTGCTAGCCAATCACAGTACCCCAATCTCAATCCTGAAGGCCTGCTCCTCTTTCTGTTTGGTGAATTCCTTCCCTCTCAGGGCAAACCATTTTGACTTGCTCTATAAAACCCTGATTGTGATTGGCCTCACTTGCAACCAGGGAAATATTAGAATAAGTGTTACAGAGTTACTCCCTTCCTGAAAGGGACTCAGTTCTCTCTGTCAGCTCAAGAGATGTTGGTACATTTTTAGATCTTTAAACACATTTTGTTATTTCCTGCTCTTCCCTCCTGGAAGAGGATTCCAAACCCACCAATCACCTCACAGGTCTCCATAGCTAAAGATTCCATCTGACCAATGACTACTTCCTCATTCCAATCCGTGCTAATCCCTCTCAGGCATTTTGGCAGGGAAATGTATGTACCGGCTATTTAAAGATTCCTATCAAAAAATCCAGATTTATATAGACTGAGGTGGTCTCTGAACATGATCAGCCAGATGCGGTATCACTTAGGGGTTATACCACAGAGGAAAATTCCATTTAGCCAGTCACTACCCCTCCCCCACCATCCCAGTCAGCTCTGCTGCCTCTGAGGTGTTTTGGCGGGAAAATCTATTCACTCTCAGTTCAGGAATTTCCAACAGGAAAACTGGATTCTACCTGAAGTGTGTGCTAATCAGTCAGATAGACATAACCGGTGTTAAGAAGGAGACAAGATTAGTCTGACTTGTTCCTGACAAATCCATGCCAACTAAGGCCACTTGCCCACGTTACTGTGGGAAGTCTCACGGCGGGGAATCTTACAGTGCGTTCTGCAAGTCAGCGCTTGTAATCAGCTGCGTCCTGCGGCTTTTTTTCTTTTGATTCTCAGGGCTGGATTTCAAGCCCTGACAATTGAAAGAAAAAAAACTGCAGGAAGCGCCCGCGTGCAGAGCATGCCATAAGATTCCCCGCTGGGAGCTTCAGTACCACGGTAATGTGAGCAAGTGTCCTAAGAGTAATCACTGCATTGTCACCCAGATGCTTACAAACTGACTGTTTTATTATCTATTCTAGTGTTTTCCCAAGTATTGAAGACTGGCCTGTAATTTCCCAGATCCTCCCTTCCCACTAGACAGGGACAACATCTTTGGGTTTGTTCAAATGGACCTGGGGTTGGCCACACCCAGATCTGCTGTAGGGGTGGACAGCACCATTTCCCCTGTGGCCAGCCCCACTTGTGCCAAGTTTTACATGGACCTGGCAGCTGCCGCAGTTTGTGCTCCACCTGTGCAACACACACACACACCATGGAACTGCGGGCGAATCGCCCAACACTCTAGCCTGCTCTCTATAGCATTGCCCGGGGCAACCCCCAACTGACAGCGGAGCTGCAGCAACCATCCGCCAAGCAGACAGACAGCTGCTCTGCCTCCGGCCGTTGTCCCAAATTTGGGTGACCCGCTCCGCTGGCGGTGCTCCAGGATGTTGCAGAGCACCGCAAGCGGAGCTGGGACAGAGCAGGCGCTGCCTTCTCCACCTCTGCTCCGCCTGTACATCTGGTGGTCTGCCTTTAGACGGACGGGTCACTCGGGGTGTTTTCACACGGACAGTTAGTCCGCACTAACTGAATCTAGTGCGGACTAGTTTGTCCATCTGAACGCTGTCAACGGCGCTTATTAGTGCAGACTAAAAGATAAGTACGGTTCTTATAAAACCCCAACCACTTGGTTTTATAAGAATTGGACTTAAAGTAGTCTGCACTAATGTCTTGTTTGGTAGGTTAGTTATTTTCTGAGTCATTAGTCCACACTACATTGTCTGTCTAAAAGATATCACTATGTTAGTGTAGACTAACAAACACCATACTTATTTCAAAGTAGTGCGCATTACTTTAGCCGTCTGAAAACGCCCTTAGGTGTGGGGCAGAGCAGAGGCATGGGTGGGTGCTGTCCGTCTAAAAGCACCCTTTGTTTCCGTCTCTTACATTTGAGAACAACACAACAATTGCCCTCTCTCTAGATTCAAATAAAGGAAACTCTTGAGTTGGGGTGTGTGTGTGTGTGTGTGTGTGTGTGTTTATATTCTATGCAACTATGGGGCTCAGGGCAAGAATAAAGGATGTGAGGCCCTCACAATAAGTCATACTTTGAGGTTCCCAGCCAGGTTACCCACATACATATTAACCTGCAAAAAGTTGTATGGCTTGTTAAGCTATTGATTCCTTTATTGCCGTTGCCATTTAAATGTTAAGTTAAATCTCATTATTTATAATGAGATTATGGTTAGGCAGACATGTACACAGAGTCTGATCCAAAGCGGGTTGGTCTCTCGTGCAGCAGTGTATTAGGAGCAGTGGTTAATCTTGAAACCAACCAAGATTGGCTGGCCTGGTGGGTTCTTTTCTGCCTAGTTGGTGGTTGTGGAATAAGGAATTTTCTTTGAAAAAACAGGATATCAGGCACCCCAAGTCAGAGATGTTCTGAGTCTCTGAAGCCCTACACCACACACAATGACACTACCCACAGAAAATGTCTGCTTCTTCCCTACACAGTGAGCAACTGAAGAGTTGCTAAAAGGATTGTGTAGGTTAAATTTAAATTAGTGGCTCCCAAATATTTGCTGGAATGGTCAATTTTAGAATTCACCGGTGACCCCAGAGAAATCGTGACTCCGTCCACAGATGGCATGAAACCCTCCCACATGGTAGGAGGGCTCCTTAATTTAGGAATCCCAGTGGCTGCAGATAGCAGCAGACAGATCTCTTGGGGCTGGCAGTCCTAGGGCTTACTGGGGCCTAGGGCAGCTGCTCTGGGCACATATGCCAGGGATGCCTGTGCCTATGCACACAGGCACCCCCAGAAGTGACCTGGAAGTGAATTGAAGCAACTTTGGGGGACCTGGATGGTGCATGGTCATTCAGAACAGGGTGCACATTTGCATACATGCATCTGGGGTGCCTGGATCTGGCCACAATTGGCCCAGGCTAGACCTGGGAGAGCTGACTGCTGTTGCCTGGATTGCAAAATGAAGGTAAGGGATGTCCTGTCATGCTGCCTCCCTGCCCGGAGCCCCCTACCTGCTCCCCATGCCATCCTCCCTTCTCACTAGTAACTGGGGGGGGCGGACTTTTCCTCTATGAAAAAGTAACAGGAATTGCTCTACCATGCTCTAGTGCCTTTTGTTCTGTGCAGTAAAGGCAGCTCCTTCCTGCCACTCATCACCAGCTCCCTTCTCTTGACAGCTGATCCCAGTTCCCAGCCCTCAAGAGAGGATGGTGTGGAGCCAGAAGAAGGGGATACAGTGGTGAGGTTTTCTCTGAACAGGCAGGCTGGCTAGTTTAGAGGCACATACTTCAACCCTAGCCTCTGTCTTTCTCTGCCTGCTTTCTCTCCACAGTTAACTCTGGGTCTCCAGGCTAGAGCTTAGCAGTTTGCTGGGAATTGCTTCAGGGCTGCTCTGACTCTTTCGCTCTCTCTGTCTCTGCACCTCTCTCCATTTCTTCTACTCCAGGTGTGCAGCACCCTCTCCTTTGAAGTGGCTGCATGGGAAAGGCAAGGGGGAAACGCAACTTCTCAACTTTGTGAATGTATTCCTGTCTCTTCCTAGGTTCTTCTCTCCTTTGCCTCCCCTCCCTTGTCTTTCCTAGATTGTAAGCCCCTTGGAGTAGGCTTTAGGGTGATTTTAAATAAGATGCTACCCTTGTGTGACCCACCCAGGGGCCACTCATCCGACCGCCCGTCTGAAGGTGGGGCGGGGGAATGTGCATTTCTGTGAGCCACACAGAACCCACTCACGGGGCACTGCCGAGAAATCCGGAGTGTTCCGTGCGGGGCAAGCCAAAAAGGTCTCTGACAACGGGTGGCCACAAAGCCCGTGCCTGTATGAACTGGGGCGGACAGTCACGCCAGCAGACAGGTCCCCTGCTCATAGGCATTTGGGGAGTGGCCTTTGCAAGTTACAAAAACTGGCTGTGAGCGCTGGGGAGCCCAGGTTCTCCAACGCTCACACCTGAGGCATGTTGATTTCAAAGGCCAGCCTGGCACGTTTCTCTCTCCCCCCCTCCCCGGTTTGTGGCAGGAGGAGTGCATGGCGACTGCCTCGGTGGTCACCCTGACAGATGCCTGTTGGAATCACTTCCTACACACTCCACCTGAATGACTGCTCTACAGCTGGGTCCCTCAGTGGCCATAGCCCCTCCCCTCCCCCCCCAGCCCTGCTCATTTAAAAACACCCTTAGAATTGGCGGGGCCCAGGGTGAAGATCAAATTCAGGAACCCTTGTGGCTCCACTCCCACCCCCATGGCCCCACTCCCTTGGGGATCACCCTCCACAGGAACCTAAAGGTGGTCATGTTTGGGGCTCTGCTGAGTGGGAATGCGGCCCTCACACCCTGCCCTGGTAAAAACGGGGCCACTGTAGGGCCCCTGGAAGTTGAGAAAATAATGGGGCCTGGGACAGTTGCCCTGTGGTCAGGCCAGCCCTGGGTAGGGAGCTGTTTCTAATCATGATTGTACAGTGACAGACGCATCGTGGATGCTATCATAATAAATAGGAAGCTGGGCTCTGCCAGGGGAAGTTGAAGCTAGAGGGGGAGGAGGGGGGGGGTTCTTTACTCAGGCATGTACAGACATCTGGAGACGTAGGTTCCTTTGGGAACTACCCAACACAGAGACCAAAAATAAATTTAAAAATCTGTGAGAGAGAGATAAAAATGTTATGCTGGAGCCAAAGCATTGTTAACATCCAGAAACAGCAGTTACGGTTCCCTTTTAAAGGTTGTGTCTTCCTCTAACTCTGGGAGTGTTACATGCTGTGTAACTCCCCCCGCTCCCCCCTTTACTGTAAATGGTCTTAAATCAGGAAAAATTTCCTTCGCTATTGTTTTGTAGAAACTGAAAGAGACACAGAAACTTATTTAAAAGTAATCAAAACAAGATATTAATCACAGGATGCGAGGAGGTGTCAATCCTTGCCTGTACATTAACAGTCACTGTTACTTAGATGATTGTTACTTGAGGGGTCGCCTCACTCCCTGGTACCCAGGGCGGCTCCTGCAGTCGTAAGGGGGGACGCCCTGCTGGAGGTCAAGAGATATTGTCAGGTGGCCTCAGACAGGAGGGCATCCTTGGCAGCCGCGCCCTGTGCTGTGAAACTCGATCCCGGTGGGTGTCCGGGTGTCCCGGATCTCCTCACCTTCCGGCGGCAGTGCAAGGGTTGGGTCTTCCGCCAGGCATTTGGTGGAGGGGATGGGCAGGGGGAATGGGAGATGGGTTATGTTTGTTTAAGGGGTATAGGGTTGGGTTGGTTTTGTTATGGGTTTCAATGGATTGAATGTATTTTTTTATTATTGTAATACTGAAATTGTAGTGTTTATTATGTGAGCCTAATTAATAATAAATAAAACAATAAAAGAAATTATTATTATTAATATAATAATAATTAATAGTAATCAATAATAATGATTAATATAATGTAATTACTAAATAATAATTAATATAGCTGCCTGTAAAAAAAGAAAAGGCCTCAACAGAAATCTGTATAATTGTCCACAGCGAGCCAGTTACTCTGGCAGCTCTGTAGCCTTTTCCTGTTGTTATGATGACTATGTTGTGGGTCAGGAAACAGAAGAATTTCCTTCCTTCTGTGGTAACATGCACCAGGAGAGGGTTGTTTCTGATAAAAACGAGAGTGCACAGCCCCCTGGATAGAATCTGATACTTTCTCTTTTAAGACATGGAAACCTTTTGACTGAGACAGACTGGTTTTTAACTTTTAGATATTATAGTGAATCAAGCACTGATCTTTATTATTTCAGCTCAATATTACAACAGAGAATGGTGATGTTTATTGTTATTGTTATTGTCATTATCCTTATATCAACAACATTGGCAACCTTGTCGACATTTTTGATGACATCCCCTTTATTGTTGACCTCCTGTATGGAACTGAAGAACTCCTCAATGTAATTTGCAACACCCTTAGTGATATCATCTACTTCTTATTAGGGATGTGCGAACAGAACGCAGTTCAGATGTTCGGACATTCGGTTGTTCAGTTCGAAACCCAGGTTCGGTTGTTCGGTTCGGCGGAGTTCGGTTCAGCCAAAGTCGGCTGAACATGCAAAAATAGCGCTATCGATACCGATACCGAAATTGAATATTTTTTTTCGGTATCATTTGGCCCTGAAACCACCCCTGGTGCCAAAAAGTCTGCCCTCAGCTGCCTCCCCCTTCCAGACACGTTTTTCCCACCCAAAGTCACGTTTTTCCCACCCCCAAACTCATCCGAACTTTTCCAAACTGTTCGGCCGTTTGAACATTCAGTTTGGACGTTCGGTTCGGCCGTCTGAACAGGCTGAGTTCGGCCCGAACTCCGAACATCCGAACCGCGTTCACACATCCCTACTTCTTATTTGGCGACACCATTTGTGACCTCATCAATGACTTCATGTCATCAGTGATGTCATCACTGATGACATCCTGTATGGAATTGAGGAGCTGCTCGGCATAATCAGCAACACAATCAGTGACACCATCAATAGCCTTTTCAACAACATCACCAGCATCGCCACCAGCATCATTATCAGCGACATCATATTATTGTCATTTATTTATTTACTGGGGAGATTTTATGCAAGCGATGAGATGAAAAATACAATTCCCCTTTAGGATAATTACTCAAGGTCAGAAAATGGAGGAAGATTAATCTCCCCAGCATTTGGAAAACAAGTAGGAAGTTCCTGGATGGAGACGGAGTAAGAATCTCTCCTGGACTTTTCTGAGGAAAGCTTTAATTATGTTTTTGAATTCCAGTGTAAATAGTGCTGAGGGAGCCCCTGGCTATTTATTTATATCAAAGTTTTATCTTTTTTATTTTACATTTGTTCTGACACATTCCCCATCTCCCTTCAAAGTGACTGGTCCAGATTATCCCATAACTGCCCTGCTGGGTGAGGATGTCGTGCTCTCCAGGGTGAAAACAGACATGATGCTAATTCCACTTTAACACCCTTTTAATATTTCTTATGTATGTTGCAGGGCTGCATAGGGCACCAATACAGCCCTGCAACATGCATAAGAAATGTTAAAACGGTGTTAAAGTGTAGTTAGCGTCATGTCTGTTTTCGCCCCCAGTCATCTCTTCCCCTCATGAGTACTGAGAATATGGGGATGAGATGGTTCTCCTGCCAGTTCTCTTTATGAGCACCAGTTCTGCGATGAATATGAAACACAGATACCAGAGCGCTGAGAGAGGACAGAGTTTTTGAAAGATGGAATCATGGAGGGGACTGTTCCCCTGAGGATTCTTGGTATCACATTCTCTGATAAGGGATAATACCACTGGACATATTTGTGGGAAAGCCATAGCAGAAGTGAGGGTAGAAGGTGAGTAACATTTTACTTCACTGTCTTTTTGTGTGTTGAGGTGTGCAGGGGTAGGAAATCCCTGTCCCAAAGACCAAAATGACCTACTTAGTTTTTATTTGGCTCTTTTTTCATTTCCTCAGTCTGGTCCCTGGATTGAGCCCCTACTTATGAGCATCCTTGGGGGAGTAGAGAGAGGCCGTTTTCACACGGACGGACCCACCCACCACTGGGTGTTCCGGCGGGTGTGCGGTGGGGGGAAGGGCATCCATGGAAACGGGCTG
Source organism: Sphenodon punctatus (assembly GCA_003113815.1). Taxonomy (NCBI): domain Eukaryota; kingdom Metazoa; phylum Chordata; class Lepidosauria; order Sphenodontia; family Sphenodontidae; genus Sphenodon; species Sphenodon punctatus. The sequence goes on from QEPC01001126.1 coordinate 3,509,186, forward strand.
GCGGTGGGTGGAGGGATGGGTGCACACCCATGTGTAGTGAAAAGATTGCGAGAAGACTCTTGTACACCGGTGGCACCAGATTAGTGGGCATTTATACATCTTATTTTGGCCTGTCTATGTTATAGAATCCATCTTGATTGACATGTGTGTAAAAGCATATAAGTTGAGAACGGGTAACTCAGTTCTCAGTGAGTGTATTTTATGTAAGCCTCTTGGGCAACTTTCTTGTATTATATAAACTGTTGTTTAGAAGGCCAAGGCCAAACTAGAACGGGAATGTGTGGGAAGCTCCCTTATCAAGGGTAGTGATGGGGAGCTAGGAAGGACCCAGGCAAGCTGCAACTCGTAAATCTAACACATGTGCAGTGGGTTGCATAGTGGATTACATTATTGGTCACACATCCACATGATTAGTAGAGTGAGTGTGTGACACCAGAATACTATAAAGTACAGTGATTGAGGCAGATGTGCGGGCAGATGAACTTCACTGTTGGCCGCTTGGCAGACGTGCTAGAGTGGGCGCAGCAGAACCTGGGGCCCACCTGAGGATCTTCCCACAGCTGTGATTGGAGTTTCCAGCGTGCACAAAGGGATGTGAGACAGCTTGCTTTTACTGTTTGTATTTACTTTTACCTTTATGCTTTCTATATAATAAATCAGTCTTCTTGACTTCATTTGCCTGAGTCATCACTGAACTGGTCCAAAGAACACGCAGTTTCACTACACCATGTAAACACAAAGGGCAGTGGGCAATTGTGCATGCGTGCTCCCAGCACACACACACCTACACCCATCACCCACCCATCTCCACACACGGGGCCATCCAGAAAACCGGAGGAGGCCCCATGGATGGAGATGGGTGGAGGTGGGTGGGTGTCCGTGTAAAGTGACACACACACACCTCCACCCACCGCACGAGCACACCCATCCCCACCCATCACCCACCACCGTCCATGTGAAAACAGCCATGGGGCGTAGCTATGATGGAGTGAGGGGCTCAGTTGAACCCAGGCCCCAAACTCTCGGGAGACCCTTTGCAAGTGGGAGGGAGGGGTGGGGAGGAGAGTTAGCACCCCACTCACTCTGAAAATTTCCCAGTGGTACTTTGGACACTTGCAAAGGACTCTACCAAGAAAGAGTTAAAAGTGTGTGTGCAGGGGAGGTGAAGTGCTNAGTTAGCACCCCACTCACTCTGAAAATTTCCCAGTGGTACTTTGGACACTTGCAAAGGACTCTACCAAGAAAGAGTTAAAAGTGTGTGTGCAGGGCAATCACCCTAGCCCAATCCACCCCCTCCTAGATGCTACCATGTTGTAAATTCTGTAATGGGGCGTAGCTATGATGGAGTGAGGGGCTCAGTTGAACCCAGGCCTCAAACTCTCGGGGGACCCTTTGCAAGTGGGAGGGAGGGGTGGGGAGGAGAGTTAGCACCCGACTCACTCTGAAAATTTCCCAGTGGTACTTTGGACACTTGCAAAGGACTCTACCAAGAAAGAGTTAAAAGTGTGTGTGCAGGGGAGGTGAAGTGCTACCCCACCCACCTTTGTGGCAAGATTGTTGATGCTCTGGAGGGCCTGCTGGGAGCTTTCATGGGGAAGCACTACCTCCCTGCCCTGGAGGTCTTCCGTCCCCCAACTCTGGGGTGCCCATGATTGGGACATGAGCCCAGGCCCCTTGCTACGCCACTGAGTAGAGATGAGAGCATGTGTTCAAGAGGGGCTAGATTGACATGCCAGATCTATGCTCCAGATGTTTATACAGGGGTTAGACTTTCATGAGAAGGAGCCCTAAATTGTAGCAAATGAGGACTTACCAAGGTTGTGTTTTCCTCCTAGAACAGCCAATCACAGATAAACAAACTTCCTTGATCAAAAGAAATTCTCAGCAGACTCAAGCAGGGAATTTTGTTGGGAAGGAAAAATCTGCTGGACAAATATGGTCTCCCAGGACCGGTATAGACTCCAATATTTGACATGGGAAAACAGGTACACTTCATGCCACCCCTAATCTGCATAAATGTGCATATCTTTGTAAAAATGTGTAATAGCCCACTGACTGTCAATTGTGGGGCTGAGCTGGAAAAAAAAGATGTCTGTGGAAAAGGCTCTGCGTAGACATGTTTGCATGTGAAGGACTGATGGTTCAAGTTACAACTCAGCCTATTAAAAAGTCAAAATTCTCAAACTGGCGTATTGAGTTTGGATCTAAACTTTTCGTTTTAAAGACACCTAGAGGATCCCAGATGGAAGCAGTGACAGCCCCTTTCAGCACACTAAAGAATTATCTCCCACAATCACACTCTCATCCCACCTGCCTTTAAAAAAAAAAAAAAATCTTGATCCCAGGCACACAGCTCCCTTTTGCCTGGGTATTATCTTTCTTTGTTCTTTGATAACTGTGCTTATCCTAAGCTTGTTAAAGTGGAAAGAGATTCTCCTCCTACCCCCCACTCCTCAGCAATGAATAACAATAACAGCAGCCAGGCTGTGTTAACCTAGACAGGGAATTGCAGCTCTTCTCTCAGATTAATGAGATTCTAATAACCCTCTTTGTCTACTGAACCCGGTACAAACCTTACAGTGCTGGGAAGGTGGTACAAGATAACAAAATCTGATACTGTACCAGACCAAAAGGTACTGGTTATGTAGTAGTTCTGCAGCTGTTGCTAGGTTGTGTCAGGTCCAGGGCTTGAACCCCTGTCCTTAGGGACATGTGCTTTTGGGACCTGCACCTCCTTGTGGACCTAGTAACATCCTGCATTCCTCATTCTTATGTTTTCTGCTGTCTCCGCACCCCTTGTATGGCCACATCCTTTCCCAACTGTGGCTCAATACCCCAGTTCGGTCTCCCAGCTTCCTGATTGGCCACAGATGGTATTTGAGCCCTGGTGTGGCCTCAGGAAACTGATGGAGCAACATCTCTTGCCTGCCTTGAGGCGTAATGTGTGTATTGGCCTAATGCCCCACCTCTCTGTTCCTCCTATATCCCTTGTGTCTGGTACCCCTCTTGGGGTGTGTTGTGATTGGGGTAATGTGTGTATTGGCCTAGCTCCCCACTTTCCTGTTCTCTCCTATATCCCTTGTGTGTGGTACCCCCTTCTGGGGCATGCTGTGATCTGTGTCTTGTGTGTCTTGGCCTAGTTCCCCACCTCCCTGTTCCTTCCTAGATCCCTTGTGTGTTGTACCCCTCCAGTGTGCATTGTGATTTGTGTAATGTATGCGCCCATCTAGGTTCCCCCCTTCACCAAGTGCTTCCTAGTCCTGTCCCTTGGCATTATTTCAGAACCCTCATGGACTAAGGCCCTTCGGTCCTGGCCTTCCCTGGGGGTCCTGTCCTGTTTTGTGGGATCAGTTTCAGATGGTGGTGCCTGCCGATGTGGAGTCCTTGTTGGATCTGTTCGTGCCACTACTTGTGAACAAGATCCATGCCCGTCCTGGTTGGTGAAAGCCAGCCAGGAGACGTTACGGCTGTTGCTGGCTAGGGTGCCTAACTGCCTGAAGGAGGCTGTGGTTAGGCCCCTGCTCAAGAAACCATCTCTTGACGCTGATGCTCCTGCCAGTTATCAACTGGTCTCTAGCCTTCCCTTTTTAGGGAAGGTTATTGAACGGGCTGTGGCACGGCAGCTCCAGGAACATCTGGACCACACCGGTTTCCTTGACCCCTTTCAGTCTGGTTTTCGGCCTGGGTATGGTACGGAGACTGCCTTGGCAGTGCAGTGAATCTGACCTGCAAAAAGCTGGAACTTGCCCAGCATGCGAGTAGAAGCCTGAGAGGGAGGGGGAAGGTGTGGAAAGTTGAGGGGTGGCAGTTGAGAAGAGGCCAGTAAGCGACAGGAAGAAGAAGGACAGGAGAGAAGAAAGAAAGGAGGGGTAGCTGGTACCCTCCCAACCC
>QEPC01001126.1:3527479-3542869 GCA_003113815.1 Sphenodon punctatus
GGGGGGGGGGGGGGAAGGGGAGGGGAGACGAAGGAAGGGGACAGAGGGAGAGACGAGTGTAACTCACAAAGATGTGAGGTCTCAGGTCCACGTGTTTGGCTTGGTTACATCGAGAATGATGGCTGGCTGGTCCGTGTGGTGAGGATAGGAGTACCCAGACCTCAGGTAACAGGTTGTACTGGATGGAGGGTATCCGCAGAAGTTAAGTGAGGGGAACGAGGAGTTGGGGAGGGCAGAGCAGAAGAGGTGGGTCTTGAGGAGGGATTTGAAGGTACGAAGGGAGGGGACGAGGCGGATGTGGGCAGGGAGGAAGTTGCAGGCATGGGGGGCAGCTAGGGAGAAGGGACGGAAGCGGTTAGGGGAGATATGGGAGGGACAGAGGAGGAGCGGACTTCACAGACTAGTACGGAGGGCGATAAGTGCAGAGAGGTAGGGGGGAGCAACGTTGTAAAGAGCTTTATAGGTGAAGACTAGGAGCTTGTGCAGGATTCGTTCAGGAAGGAGGAGCCAGTGAAGAGAGGAGGGGCGGGTTGCACATGGTCGAAGCAACAGGTGAGGTGGATGACCCTGGTAGCAGAGTTTTGAACGGAGATAAGGGGAGAAAGGGAAAAGCAGGGGAGGTCAGTGAGAAGGAGGTTACAGTAATCGAGGCGAGAGATGACCAGAGCATGAACAAGGGTTGTGGCAGAGGAGACAGAGAGAAAAGGGTGAATCTTAGCAATGTTATGGAGGAAGAAGCAACAGGATTTTGCAACAGTCAGTGTTGGGTTTAAAAGAAAGGGGTGAGAAAGATGAAGCCTAAGCTATGGGCTTTGGTGACGGGATGGGAAGGACTCCATCAAAGGATTGACAGGTATGGAAGCAAACCTGCTTCCGTACCTTGTAGGCTGATGACTCCTTTTTCTCTGGTTGCTCATAATATAGTTTCCAGTAGCTATTGTCCACACTGGATGCTGACCTGATAGAAAGAGTATGCTTTTCAAGCACCTTCCATTTCCTCTATCCTACTGTCCAACTGCAATCAACTGTTCCTTATGATATGCAAATTATGGAGTCCAGAGAACCACATTTTCATTGTCTCAAATGGACATTCAATCAGGTGACTGGGAGAGATTTCCCCTTCCGTAATTGGCATAACAAATTTGCAGTGGTAGTGTCTTATCAAATACTAGCCTAAAATATGAAAGCACGGCACTCTTTATGAGCTAGAGTAATCAGCCTGATAGCAGGTGCATGTTGCTTCAGTCTTTAAAGATCCTGCAATCTCAGCAGGCCTCATGCGTTAAGGGTTCATTGGAAAGACAGCTCAGCTATCATTTCTATAGTGCTTTCAGTGTTCAAGTGCTTTATAATCTTTATCTAGTTTCCCCACTTATGAACTTTTTGAGGTAAGTCATTCTCATTTCACAGAAGGGGAATGGAGGTTGAGATAAGAGACTTGCCCAAGGCTAGCAGCTGAGTTCATGGCCATGATTTGATTTGAACCCTGACCTTCCAAGTCCAACTAGACTCTGCTGTTAAAGGCTTGAGGCTTTCAAACACCCTTTAACTCCAAGGGCAGGGGGCAGAATGAGGTGGGGGGGTTGTTTTTTAAATACCCAAAGTGAACAAATGCAATGCAAAAAGCATAAGAAAACATCAGCTCTTTTAATGATTTCTATGGGTGGCTCTTAAAAGAGCCTTTGGGTTTTGTTGGGAGTTGGTTTTTGTAGTCACAGCAGTAAATCTAGTTCCGACCTGTCCTCTTCCCCGCTGGTTTTTTAGATCTTCCTGAGTGGCCTTTGGCCCAAGGCCTCTTAGAAGCTGCTGCTGTCAGCTTCTTTGGGGGAACTTTTGGCTGCTTCGCTGCTGGACGTTTCCTTACCGGGCTCTTCTTACCGTTTCCCATGGGGCTTTTACTGACCGACCCTTTTCTCTTTGCGGATCCTGCTGCTTTGGTCTCGCTTTCCTTTGCCTGGCGATTGCTGGGCTTGAAAGAGCCTAAAGCGCCACGGCCAGTTACTTGGATCAACATCCCTTTCGAGACTAAACTGGTCAGCTCCCTCTTGAGGCGCCCGCTGCTTTTGCCTAAGTTGTAGCCAGCTGCGGTGAGGGACTTCTTGAGAGCGATCGCAGAAAGGCTTTTACGTGGTTGGCAAGCATCAACGAGCTGAAGAATGAATTGGGACAAAGTCCAAGGCAACTGACTGCTCTTGCTAGGAGCAGGCGGCCGCCCTCTTTTCTTGGACTTCGGGGAAGGTGCAGCTGCAGTACCTCTTCCCGCCACAATACGAGCAGCAATAGCTGCCTGGCCGCGCTTTCCACGCTTGCCCATTCTTTTATCCCTGCAGCACTGCACCGGCGCCCAGAAGAGAAGCAGACACCCGAAAATGAGCCGAACTGAGTGCCCCGGTAAATATAGTACGGAGCCCGACGCAAGAGAATCAACTTACCCATGATTCTCTTTTCCAGCACTTGCTTTTGCTAGTCAATAGGAAGACTCTGGAGGACCTCAAATCTGTAGTTCTCAGTCAAGTCCGCTCCCCTGGGCCCTATAACGGTAATACAAAAGGAGATTTATGTAAAGGAGATTTCAATTTTGACTGTTCGTGTTTTACTTTTCTACATTTTTAACTTAAATTATGTGAAATCATTTCCTCGCGCTCTGATATTTAGGGGGAAAATTGTTAAAGGAAATGAAATTTCATTTGAAATACGTCCTCTTCCACCACCGTTTCCCACCGGGTAACCTGTGCTTCTATTACTGCACTTATGTGTCATTTAAAAGTTACCAAACCGAATGTACGGAACTCACATTAATGTATTCCCGCAGGACGCTCTATTGTTTCATGCACTGGAGTTTTAAAGTCAAATAAATTAATTCCAGAGCAAATAAGTGGTAATAAACACTCCCTGCGAAGCTATCTACGCCTCAGATTTCGAGGTAAAATTTGTTTTAAATTCTGAATAAAAAGTTAACTTTCACCGTTCGCCCTCTGGAATTTACTGAAAAATTTTGGGGGGATCTGGAAGTTTTAGTGAGTAAAATATTGCACTACTTCCCTGGTCTTGTGTTAATCCACCTCTCTTTGAAAGAAACCTACAAAACACACGCAAGACTTTCCGCTTACAAAAGGCATCGAAATTCCTGTGCTCCTATTGGTCAGTACTGAGATATTTCCTACTGGCTTATTCTTTCGCCAATCAGAATAGAGGGGTTAGGAGCGTCAAAGTCCGGCTCAATCCGGTCCTCTCTTTTTCGCGGCGCATGTTTATAGAGCGAGAGGTTGTTGGATTGATCAGACACCTCGCTCCGGTTGTGTCACTAGTGATTAGTCTAAGATCGAGTGTCTGTTTCTTGTAAAAAAAAAAAAAATCTACCTTTTAATATTGTTTATATCTGTGTTAAGAGTTCATTACAATCACCCTCAGACAGCTCTGTGAAGACAGTCATTATTCCCATTTTATATATGGGGGAACTGAGGCTGAGTGTGGACTTCCTAAATTGGGATTTGAACGCTGGTCTCTCAGGGCCAGATCTAAAACTTATAACAAAACTGTTTTAAATATGTTAGTAGAAGAAAAGGTGGCAAATTATATATTTACAATTCTTTAAAACTACCCACACAACTTATATTTTATGCTTAGATGGGCTCGAGATTTTTAAATTTTCTATAAATGTGCATCACCAGCTTCCCCCCCCCCCCGTGGAAAACACACACACACACACGAGAGAGAGAGAGAACGCTAGTGACAGGTGCGCTACTAGTTAAAGGCGCTAGTGACAGGTAAGAGAAGGAAGGTGATTGGCTGCTTGGAACGACAGGTTGTTGTGATGATTCTTTTGCGTCCGGCTTAGTTCTATATAAGGTGCCTTGTGGCAGCCAGTGGCATCAGTCTATAGTACGGAGAAGGTGAGACAGTGACGGCGGTAGTAATGGCAGCAGCTCCTGCAGAAGAAATAACAATGGCGACAGGGGGAAACAGGTGAAGGTACAAGTGGAGAGCTTGATTCTGCAGATCGAGCTAAGCGGGTTGCTGTTCCCCAAGAGGCGGAGGTTACTCCCCCAGCGCCCTTCAGAAAAAAGCAGAATCCTGTTTTCAGACAGTCCGCGAGCCTCTCTGGGCTCCTTGTTGAATCAATTGCCTCATGCAGCTCTAACACGGGCCTCAAACTGAATGCTCTGAAGAGAAAGCTAAGGGAGAAGGGATACGATGTAAGCACAGGCAGCCGCAGCATCTCGGAGAAGCTGGACACATTGGTCTCGAGAGGGACTTTGCTGCGTGTTACTGGCACCGATACCTCGGGGTCCTTTATAGTCAGGAGGCAGCAGAGAACGAGGGTCGCCCCCATAGTATTCCAGAGCCCTGGGGAAACTGCAGGGGCAAAGAAAACCACAAAACCACAAGGAGTAGCTAAGCCGGCAAAGAGTTCACAGAAGAAAATCAGAGGCGCTAGTAAAAGCGCCACCCCTCTCCCTCCTCCCCCTCCTTCTCTCATGTCCTCCTTCTCCCCTGCCTCCCTTAAGGAAATCTCCTCTCTGCTCGCCTCCTCCAACCCTTCCACTTGCCCCCTTGATCCCATTCCTTCCCGCCTCCTCACCTCCATTACTCCCACTGTCGCCCCTTCCTTCCTGCACATCATCAACCTCTCCCTCTCTACTGGCTCTTTCCCTTCTGCCTTCAAACATGCCACAGTCTCTCCTATTCTCAAAAAGTCCACTCTTGACCCCTCTGACCCTTCTAGCTATCGTCCTGTCTCACTCCTTCCTTTTGCTTCCAAGCTGCTTGAACGTGTTGTCTACTCCCGCTGCCTTGACTTCCTATCCTCCAACTCCTCCCTTGACCCCCTCCAATCTGGCTTCCGCCCCCTTCATTCTACTGAAACTGCTCTCGCTAAGATCACCAACGATCTTCTGGTGGCTAAATCTAAACGTCTCTATTCCATTCTTGTCCTCCTTGATCTCTCTGCTGCCTTCGATACTGTTGACCACTCACTCTTGCTGGATTCCCTTCACTCCCTTGGCTTTTGTGGCTCTGTCCATAACTGGTTCTCCTCCTACCTCTCTGACCGCTCCTTTAATGTGTCTCTCTCCAACTCCGCCTCCTCCTCCTTCCCCCTCTCAGTTGGTGTTCCTCAAGGCTCTGTTCTTGGCCCTCTCCTCTTCTCGATCTATACCTCATCCTTAGGCAAACTCATTGCCTCCCATGGCTTCCAATACCACCTCTATGCTGATGACACTCAACTCTATCTCTCTACTCCCTCTCTCTCTCCCTCTGTTCAAGCTCGTCTCATCAACTGTCTCTCTGACATCTCTACCTGGATGTCTCAACGTCAACTCAAACTCAACATGGCTAAAACTGAACTCCTTATCTTCCCCCCTCATCCTTCCTCTCCTTCCTCACTGTCAATAACTATTGATGGAGTCACCATCCTGCCTGTCCCCCAAGCCCGTAGCCTAGGCTTCATCTTTGACTCAGCCCTTTCTTTTAAACCCTACATTGACTCTGTTGCTAAATCCTGTCGCTTCTCCCTCCATAACATTGCTAAGATTCGCCCTTTTCTCTCTGTCTCGTCTGCCAAAACTCTTGTTCATGCTCTGGTCATCTCTCGCCTCGATTACTGTAACCTCCTTCTCACTGGCCTTCCCCGGTCTCACCTTTCTCCCCTCATCTCTGTCCAAAACTCTGCTGCCAGGGTCATCTACCTCGCCAGTCGCTTCGACCATGTGCAGCCCCTCCTCTCTTCGCTTCACTGGCTTCCCCTTCCTGAACGAATCCTGCACAAGCTCCTAGTCTTCACCTATAAAGCTCTTCACAACCTTGCTCCCCCCTACCTCTCTGCACTTATCGCCCTCCATACTCCAGCCCGTGCACTTCGCTCCTCCTCTGTCCCTTCTCTCACCCTTCCACGCCTTCCCTGCTCCCCTAAGCGCCTTCGTCCCTTCTCACTTGCTGCCCCCCATGCCTGGAACTCCCTCCCTGTCCACATCCGCCTTGCCCCCTCCCTTCATACCTTCAAATCTCTCCTTAAAACTCACCTCTTTCGCTCTGCTCTGTCTGACTCTTTATCCTGCTGAGCCACTATTCCTATACCTACGATCGGTTTACCCTTATCCTTGCAACATGGACCTGCCTGCTGTCATTCTCATCGTAACCAAGCCAAGTACGTGCACTTGAGACCTCGCATCTTCATGAATGTTAGACCCCTTGTCTCTCCCTCTGTTCCCCTTCCTAAGTCTCTCCCCCAGCTCCTGTCTCTCAGATTGTAAGCCCTAGGGGCAGGGACCGTGTCTATTTTATTACTTTGTAAAGTGCCATGTACACTGCTGGCGCTATATAAATGTTTGTTAATAATAATAATAATAATAAAAGGGTCCAGAGCCCCAAGAGCAGAGTGAAACAAACAGCGGAGAGAGCAAAGAGTACCAGTAAGACAGTTACACCCGCTGCGAAGAGAGTAAGAAATTCCAGTAGCAAAGCTACATCCGCAGGTACATCAAACACTTCCAGAAGCAAAAGCGGACCAACAGCTAAAAAACCAAGGCGTTCCAGCCGCAATGCTTCATCTACTGCTAAGAGGCCAAGGAATTCCAAAAACAAAGTGTTATCCACAGCCAAAATACCAAAGAATTCCAGAAACACAGCTGCATCCACTAAGATACCAAGGAATTCCAGAAACAAAACTTTATCCACAACCAAAAGGCCAAGGCGCTCTAGCAAGGAAGCGAAATCCACTGCTAAAAAACCAAGGACTCCCGTAAGCAAAGTTGCATCCTCCTCTAAAAGATCAAAGAGATAGCACAACCCGATGTAAAGCTCTTAAAAAAAAAAAAGAGCGGACACACCTTGGTTAATTCTTTAAAGGCTCCAGTCACCTCTTAAACAAACGGCTCTTTTCAGAGCCACATAAGTAATCCGTAAAAAGAGCTGATACTACTATAGAGCCATCCGTGTGAGCAATCATGACACAGATCCCGCAGGGCCTATACTTTAAGACAGGAGAGGCAGGGGAGACGAGAACCTAGGCATTCATGAAGTTGAGAAATCCGCACGTGTACGGGGAGGTGCACACCGCTACTGCGGGCCGGACCTAAAAGGAAACAGTCCCTTCCTGGGCCCTGGCTCCCTCGCTATCGACTTCCGCATACCATTCTGCTTACAAAGAGGGTGAATAAATGTTATAAAATTTAAAATCTATTTCTTTTATGCCAAACCATAAATCACGTTGCGTTTGTATTTTTATATTAAAATATTAGTCTCAGGCCCTGAAAAGCTTTCCTGTTTGTCATGCCTAAAATGGTTTTATATACAGCACTGAATAAATAAATATACTTGTCAGATTAGTTCCGTTTTTAAACAATGGAAAGAAAACAAGGTATTTGAAATTTAAATGAACAACGGAACATAGAAAAGTAAGCTGATTGGGGTAGAGAGAACTGAAATAGGGGGAAAATATTGGCTAATTGAGCAATGGCATAGGGGAGAGAAACCGAGTCGATGTGACTTTACTAAAACAGCAAGAACTGGTTTTAGGAAGAATGTTGAAAGAACAATCCAAATCAATGAATACAGGAGAAATAAAATCTAAAAGGAGAAAGTTTTCAAAAATTCTAACAGTCTAAGAACGTTTTGAAAACTGCCTGTTGATTTCCTTTCCCAATCCTCTCTGGAGTACCCACCCCTTCATGTTTTATGCAGCCTTCATCCCTGTAAATGAAAACTTTGACCCAAAGTTTGACCTACAGATAATATGCTGCTATTTCTCCATTAATCTATGAGCAACTGCTTCAACATATCAAATTTATTTGGCAATAGCACTATTTGCCACAGCTCCCCCAGCAGCAAAACTTATCGCTGTGCTAGCATTAGCCCCCTAGCCTCCATCCCAGTGCTAATTGCATACAGCCTGCACCCCCGGGCATAAAAAGACAGGTTGGGAACCCAAGCACTGCTCACAAAGCTGATTAAACTTGCATTGGCTAAAAAAACACATTCCCCCCCCCATCGTCAAATGCCCAGCAGACCTTTTCAAAGGCTTTACGCATCTGGCCCCACAATTTGGGTGCTACAACCTGATTGGGGCTTGCTGGAAACATATGCTCCAGCCACTACTCCTCACATATCCTATCACAGCAAACATAGCGGTCCCTTGCAGCAAGGAGTCTAAAGTTCTCATCATAAACGAGCCAAGCATCATCCTGGTACCAGCTGCCATATCTTTTTATAGGTATGAAAAGGATTACAATGCCCATATTGATGGAGTAAGCAGATAGCCGGTTATCCCAGGTTCTTGCAACCTCTCTTTCTTCACCACTCTCTTCATGCAAAGCGAGTTTCAGCAAGGAAAAGAGGTCCACAAACTTCCCGGTGAAGATTAGATCCCTTGCGTTAGCAGAAAGGTGGTATCCAAATGGGGCAACAGGTTTAGCATAAGGACGCTGAAACGGAGAACTATTGTTTGATCCTGATGCTGCTCCTGGACCATCCGCAAAGAAACAGGCTTGAGATGAGACTACCGCTGAAGTGATGGTCCCACCATTCTGACCCATCACCAATACCTTGCTGCCACAGGCAGGGGAGATATGGTCCATTGAAGACCCTGTTCTTCTGTCTTCTTTACCAGCATCTAATGCAGTCTGGGTCCCTGGAGACAGAGCCTCTTAGCCTGGGATTCTTCTTCCCGAGATATGCTACTGGAGTTGGATTCTTGGGGGGGCCTTCGGCGGTCGTTGAAGGGGAGCCTACAAAGTAGGTAGGGGGCTATTAGAGACTCGCCGTATCAAAACTCCAGTAGCTTCCTAACTACTCGGCGGAGGCGCGTAGACGTGGGGTGTGTGTGTGTGTGTATTTGTTTTCCACTGTGCAGGCAAAGCTGGGAGTCTCTAACAGCCCCCTACCTCCTTTGTAGGCTTCTCTCAGAAATCCACGAACAGCTGACGATCAAATGCTGAGCTCACCCGCAGCCCTTTTACTAGGCAGAACCACTAGGCTCAGTGCTTTCAGTTTCCTGATCTCGAGGAGCAGCTGCAGTGCGCATAGACCGTACGCAAAACAGATATATCTCAACCAAAAGGTTCGGTAGAACACAACCCCGACTAATGCATGCACGTGGAGAGTGTGCAACGGCCCCAATAGCCAACTTCCATCAAAGAAGGCAAGAGAAAAGTCGGACGGGCGTCAACATCCCTTCAGCGGCTGGTGGGGCAACTTGTTCCCGGTGGCTTAAGAAAATCAAAAGCCCCCTTTCCGACATGTTCCTCTTTATAGAATAACCATTGGGGTCGTCGCACTCCAGAGAGCGTTTTAAAGCCTGAGTAGCTGGGCAGGGATTGGCTGTTTTTGCAATCCGGGCGTTAATGATTGGCCGTCCCGACTCTCCAGGGAGAGAACTTCCATTGGCTGATGGAACTGCCTGGGGCAAAAGGGGAAAGGAAAAGCTCAGGGTCGCAGCTTGACTTGGAAAGGGCAGCACTTGTCCCCCTGCAAGGCCGCTATTATAGCGGCGCTATAATCTCCCGCCACCCTTAAGACCTCCTTTAAAATTATTTTATCCCTGATAATATGCCTTTAGCTTTTATATGTATATACCTGTATCCGTAGATATTTAATCCATCCAACACCTTTTATAACCTCTATTCACCCCCATACAAACCATTCAGCAGCCCGTACCTATCCACATCCTTATCTACCCGCCTACCCTCTATGGAGTCCTTTCAGTTCGCACCCCTAACTAGCGGTGTACAGCTTAGTTCTTTGTTTTTGTTGGGAGGGGGGGGGGAGTGTTAACTGTTAAAACAGATAGGTGGAACTGTCTTCAGGTTCTGTGCAATAAGAAAGAAAGATTTTGAGTAGAAAAGGTTTTATTGAAGGTTACTCCGCCTTTTCAAATTTGTAGTATTTTTAAAAATACTCCTCCATAAAAAGTGGATTTTATGTTGTAAAGTGTGATTATTATTTTTTTAAACACTTTTTTTTTTTTAAAGCTCCCCATCAGGTAAATGAATGTGCCATGTTACATAGTGCAGAAATATAGACAATTCTAACGGGGCTCAAATTAAGCAGATACGAATAATTGGGGGGGGGGTGTCACGGAGAAACATGGGGTCACACACGTGTAACACGGGACTACATGTTTGGTAAATGTGTGGTTTCACATATATGCAATGTTACTATAAATGTACACTATGTGATGTTAGAGGTTCCACATGTTGGTAATGTTAACTCTGAGAATTGTAGAACTCAAATTGGGGGCTCTCCTACGTCATCAGCCTGTAGGAAGTGCAAACAGATAACGTGTATTGAAAGCTGGCTTGCTAGACGAGCCTATGGAGATGTTAATGAACTTCCATGTTTACCTGGGGCTGCCTACGTGCTCTGGGACACATTCCTCAAACACGGGAAAACCCAGACAAAGAAAGCTAAATGCTATACAAGGACAGAGATCCCAGAGGGGAAAGAGGCTGCTTGGAGACTTCTTGAAGACTTTTGCTTGCAAAAGCCATCTTGAACATCTACATACGAAAGCCAGCCAGCAACAGGCTGGGAGAAGCATGAGGTGAGAGACGGATTTTGATCTCTAAAGCCAAGAGCCCAGCCAGTTTCCTTATGGCTGAGAAAACCAGAACTTCTGGACCTTGCTTAGGGTAAGATGAATAACCTAGGAACTCAAACCAGTATAAGTTAGGAATGCGTTATATTTACCTTTTATTTCTAATTATCACTCTGTTTAACTATCTTGTTTATGTAATCAAAAACTGACTTCTTATTTCATAAAGAAGTGGTCTAGTGTCTAATATTGGAACACAAGTGAGCTACAAGAGCCCTCAAGCTCTTGCGAACCCAGAGAGTAAAGAGGCTGTAAACGGGAAGGATTGGGCCCTTGGGTGACAAGGAGTTTCATTGTGGCACACTTGAATTAGCCAGTGAGAGAACTGATTCAAGAGAACTGTGCGCAAGGGAAACTGAGTCACTCAAACCCGGTAAAGTGGGGGTGCGGACCCCCCAAACCCGTGACAGGGGGAGAAATCATCTGGACTGTTCTCATTTGTGTTATTTGCAGCGTATCTCAAATGGTTAGACAGAATTGTTAGCCTCCAGGCAATGGTGATTATTCCCAGCAGTTTGTTCAGCTCTCCATCACTGTGGACAGCCAATTTATGTAGAGGTGGCGTCGCGCGTTGATCCAGTGTTTCCTGCAAGCTTTCAAGATTGTTTTATTTTAATTTGTATGCCCTTTTGAGGCTCAGACAGCTTCAAATTTCATCTTATTTTCCCGTTTAAAGAACCACAGCTTTATTTCTTGGATCAGAACACTCCAGCATGTGAAAGATCTTATTGTTCTAGATTTACATATATTATTTGTTGAGAATTCCGAGTGGTGTTTTTGAACAGTGCTAAGAAAGAAAATCACTGGAGCACCTCCGAGGGATGCCAAATATAAAGGCTTTGAAGTCTGTTTGTAATTTGCTTTATAGGAAATCTTCCCATACGAAGGTGGATGTAGGCTGGTCTGGAGACTGTTAATTGGTGTCAACTGCGTGCTTGGGGATTGTTGTCTGTTTGATTTCTTACTGAATAATTTATCCGAGTTTCTTGGCTGTCTTCATATATTTAGCCCGATAAATGTTAAAATAAATTTAATAATCTGCAGTTAGTTTCAGATCTACAGACCCACTAGTTTCATATCACAGGAGATGCCTAAAAATAATTCACTTGAAAACAGACAACTTACCATATGTGATTGAAAACTCACAGAACAATTGCTGAAACCAGAGCAAAAATCTATTCTCTAATTTCTAGTCAAATGTACTAGCTTTGAGTGAAATGTTTTATTACTGTTTCCTCCTCCTTTCAAAGTTCATGCTGCGAATAGGTATGGAGTGCTGTAAGGGACAGTGGCCCAGGCACTCGGGCAGACACTTTCCCGCCATTGAAGTAAATGGGAGTTTTCCCATTACTCTAATGGTGGAGGATTATGCCCTGAGAATTTCAATCGGTCAGTATTTAACCAACTGAGGAAATGGAAGAGGTGGCTGCCCTTAGTTGGAGCCCTTTGCCTACCTAAGGCAAGTTCTGCATCACTTCAAAGACACCAGGGCACTTCCCACTCCCTTTGATCACTTCTGGCTGCGAATTTATCCTATATTCTACTTACTAAATCCTAAATACATGGCAAATGTTATGGTAGGAAGAGAAAAATATTGCTTCCATCTGATTGGTTTCCCATTTGAGCCAATGAAAAGCGGACTGTTTAGTATCATTACTTTGCATATCGAAAGAAATGACTGGTTTCAGCTGGACGTTACGTGACTGAGGGGGGCGGTGCTTACAAAGCACAGGAATTCTTAGTTTTCTTTCAAGTCGGAATATCCTGTATATAAGTAGGGACTGAGAGAAATGATTATAATGGAGGAACGATTGAAAAGCATGATGTTGGTAAGAATTCCAAGAAACGGTGGGAAAAAGCTTATTGGAGGAAACGTTAAGAAAAGCGATAGGAGGCGAAGAAAAATCAGGAAAGAATCGTATTCTATCTACATTTATAAGGTGTTGAAGCAGGTTCATCTTGATACTGGTATTTCTTCTAAAGCCATGAGTATCATGAATTCTTTTGTCAGTGGTGTCTGAGAAGATTGCTAACGAATCTTCACGTCTAGCTATTTACAACAAGCTATTACTATCAGTTCTAGGGAGATCCAGACTGCAGTGCACCTTCTGCTCCCTGGGGAGTTGGCTAAGCATGCAGTTTCTGAAGGAACTAAAGCTGTCACCAAATATACCAGTTCAAAATGAAAAGCTAATGAAGAGTGTGAGAGACTAAGTAAACAGAATCCAAAGGCCCTTTTAAGGGCCGCCCGCTTATCCACGAAAAGAACTGTTTTCAAGACAAAACCAACAAATACTTCTCAAACTGGGAGAGTGGCCTATCCAGAAATGTAGAAATATCGGGAGAGATGGGTTACAAAAGGGACATTGGTGTGGTGTTTTTTTTTTTTAAAAAAAACCCAGCTTTTTCCTGATTAAGTAGAATCCTTAAAAGGGGGGGGGGGGTGGCAAGGAGAAGAGGTAAAATAGCATAAATTATAGCATAAAAACCTGGGAGTAGGGATGGTTGTAGAAAAACCACAGCTACCACCACACAAGTGCTGGAGAAAATAGATCAAAACTTGCTTTTGTATACTATACTATCCATAATGGGGAAGAGTTGATGATTTCTTCAGAGTAAGGTTGATCTAGAGAAACGACTCATTCCTAACCTTAATATATAGTATAAGCCAGAGAAAAAGTTGAATGGCCAATAAATGGTGTGGATTTAATAAGATAAGTAACTCAGTTTTCCATCAGATTGGTAACCATGAGGATTCATGAAAATAACTGGTTGTAATCTACACTTGTTTAAAAGGGGTGAGAAGCAGAAATGCGAGGAAGGTTAAAGCTCTGCTGGTCTAGAATGAAATAGATTTAACCTCAATAGATTTAAAAACCCAAGAAACAAATAGAGTTTATAGTCTGTAAAATACTGATATACAGTATAAAATACTGAAATAATTTAAAGCAGGTATAGTATTTTATTTGAGAGCATAAGTAGTACAACAAACTTCGTGCTAGGAAACGCCTCTCCTTGCATACAAAACAAAAACTTTTTTTGTGGGATGAAGAGTCCCCTTTCCCCCCATAGTTCCATTAAATTAGGTTTTGAATTTCTATCTTCTCAACAACCTAATTATTTGACTGCATGCAGAATTTACCATGGAGATCTCAATAATATAAGCCATGGTTGCTAAGGTGTACCCTTTTATTGATTTCTATAGGGCATGGAGTAAATTGTTTTCAGTCTTACAGCTGAAATACATGTTTTAGTTACGTGAAGAGAAGTGACTCAAAGAAATTTTGAATATTTGATCTTTAAACGGACAAAGGAATATAGAAAGAGACCCACTGCGAGTTGTGAAGAACTGGGGATAGAAGATAAGCTTTAACAGAACAGTTTTTCTCAACAGAGAAATAAACCAATGATGTGATTTGACTAAAAAAAATATATGGAAATGCAGATGATTATATTGGGATAACCTGAATTTGGATGAGACACTTAATGATGATGTAACAGAAGCTCCCTGTTGTCTCATCCTCAGTCTTTGAACCAGTATTTCTCATTTTTGTATTGATGCATTTGATTTATAGAATTTCCTATGTGTATTGTCTTTTGTACAACTTTGTTGAACCTCACTTTATTCTGTGTAGTTCCATTTATTAAAATCATTTTGAATCTTTTTAGCTTATCCCTAGTCTCTCCGAGTTTTGTGTCAGCTGCTAATTTGGTAAGTATACTCCCCATTCTCCTAAATCTGCACTAACTGACAATAGTGTTCCGGGCACAATTCAAGGTGCTGGGTTTGGCCTTTAAAGCCCTTAACCGCTGGTGCTCGCTGCATATCTAAGAGAGCGCCTTTCTCCCCTCAAGTTCACAGTCTGGCTCAGTAACTTGTAGTTTTTGGCTGGAAAAGCAGCATCTCGTCACAGCCGGCATTAGATCACCGGCAAGGAGCTGGGTTCAATCTCTTCAAATCTTCCTGCTTCGGCTGCTCCACCCCTTCCTGTGTTCTTCTCTGATACCAAACCGGGATACAACGCCTACTAGCACCGGAAGGGTTAGCTCAGCCTGGGAATAGAACCCAGGCGCCTTGACTCCTCGCTTCTCCCCGGCAGCCTGCTGCTTTCCTTGCTACCCGAGAGCGGGGGGCTCTTGTCTACTACGGGGTAGGAGGGGTTTCTCCACAGCCCGCACACGCGTGTTAGCAACACCCTGCCAGGGGCTGCGGCAGCACGAGCCAATCCCGGGCGAGGAGACGCCCCTACGCTTCCCTTTGTGTTCGCGAATCAGCATGGCCGTTTCGCGGAGCCTGCAGGACTCGGTCGTGTGCGCTGGGGGTCTGGTGGCTGGACGCGAGGAGGCTGCTTGGAGCTGTAAGGTGCGGGGAGGAGGGCGAGTGTCCCTGGAGGGAGTAACAAGGTCTGTGCCACTGACGCAGGCTAAAAGCGTGGGCCGGAGGAGAGGCCTAATGAGAGATGGAGCTCAGAGCCAGATCTTGGGATAATTCACATGAAACGCCACATGCCGGAGAAGCCAAAATAACCACGGAGTGACATCTCTCATTTTACCCTAGGGGCGGATTGGCCATTGAATGCACCGGGAATCTTTTTTTAAATTATTCTTAACATGCACACACACAAAAAATTGTTAGTCCTGACCCCTGTTGGGTTGGGGGGCGGGGGGCTTACCTGACTCTCCCGCATAGTAGCGCTGGGACAGCGATCGGGCTGGGAGATAAGGCTGTTTGTTTACAAACAGCTCCTGCCCATGTGCTGATCAGAAGGTTGCTACCTTGTAAAGAAGGTTCTTCGAGATGG
>QEPC01001126.1:3545629-3607409 GCA_003113815.1 Sphenodon punctatus
CTAAGATAATCCTGAGTGGTAGGAATTCTGGTATCAATTCTCCCCTTAGCCTTTGCTAAGCTAATCCTGAGTGGTAGGAATGTTGTGTGAGAAGGCAGCTGTGCGTTAGCAGAAAGGGTGCATTCCTTCAAGGCTGTTCCTTAATTGTGTTCCAGTGCAGCATCACTACAGGTGCAAGGAATGAAGCCTTAATATACAATAATGTAGATATTGAAGTCTGGTATCAATTCTCCCCTTAGTCTTCTCTTTGCTAAGCTAAGCACAGGGCATGTATAATACTAGTGGCAGTCTCCCCCCTGCCATCCCCCCATAACCTCCCGCTCACCCTTGCCAGGCTGCTGAGGATCTGAGTCTGGGGACTCAGCTCCGATAGACCACAATCTGGTGCAATCTGCCCGCCCCAAGCCACGCACCCGTGGCCAGTTTCTGGCGCGCTGGCGGCAAAGCCGCCGGCACACGGCCACTAACACTACATTTTCCCGGGCCACTTTGATTTCCCAACCCGCCCCTCCCTAGGGTGTTCATATTTATTTATTTATTTTATTTATTTAATAAATTTATACCCCGCCCCTCCTGCAACTCAGCCCGGGGCGGCTTCCAACAATTTTAAATACAATAAAAACAATTTAAAACACTCATCCAGGATCCACCAGGGATCCTGGATTTTCATGGGACAGCCATATGACACACTGGCACTTCCCCCCCCATGAGTTGTGCCCTTGCTTCGAGGTAAAGTGCCCATGATATAGTCCAGGAGCGGGTTACACAAGCCGCATAGACTTACCCAGTGTTCATTCTTGACCCAGAATTTCCACCCCTTGAGCATGGAACCATGGGTAGGCTAGTATTCAGAGGAAGGGGGTGGAGGGGAAAGCTATTCTGCTAGGCTCCACTACTCCACCAGCTTCTGTTCCTGCTACTACTTCACCAGCCCTTGCTAAGGGCCTGGTTGAGTTTGCTGGGGACCGGACTGGGGGTGGGTGCCACTACTGATCAGCTGCAGCTGTCCCATATCACCCTCTTTCTCCTCTAACTTCCTGCTGATACTTTCATGTATCTTTCTAGGGAGAGGGTGGTTGCCCTGTTGCTCCTAACAGACAAGCTTCTGGTGCATTCATATGGCCCTTTCTCAGTACTAGTCTTGTCATTCATCATCAAGGTGATCAGGGAATGAGAGTGACCGTCAGGGACTGGGTGCAAACATTTAGGACTGGATTGTTCTATTGATGACCTCAGTCAATCAGTACAGATTTATTTGTTAGCAATTACACTGTTACAGATATAAAATTCACACCTAAAACAGAACATACCAAAACAGCTTCCGTCATACTGACGACCTCCTACGCACGTCTCTGAAGCTGCCACTGTCATGCCGGGCTAGATTAATTATTTAATTGATTTATTTAGGATTCCAACCCGGCCTTCCCTGAAGGCTCAGGGCAGCTGCAGGTGGATGCAGTATGTCAGTTCTGTGTTTAGAGGTTTGTGGATGCTGGTGTTGGGAGGAGGTAGGTTCAGAACTGGGGGTGAGGGTGATTTTTAAGGTGCGTGGTTGGGGATATGTTTTGGAGCCCATTGGTGGGAGGGATTGGAAGAAAGGATGGGCAAAGCAGTTCATAAATTCACAAACTGGGTCAGGACTTCAAGTCGAGGGTGGGGATCGCACCCCCCTGTAGTTGGGGTGGGGTCACAATCTTGGCTGATCATGTTATTTGTAATAGCCACTGTCTTTCCTATTTCTTGTAGGAGGAGCTGGAAGAGTGTCTGGCTTATTTGAGGAAAGAGAAAGAGAGAAACAAAGCTGATGAGGAGAGGACAAGTGAGGAGCTGCTGGTAGGTGCGCACTGCCCCTCTCTTGGATTTACTGGGCACAGAGTACTTTGAGGAATATTGCAAGCAAAGGTACTTGCAACCCTCTCAGATGCCAGCCTGATGTAGAAGTAGAAAGCCAGACCCATTAAAGGGAAGGGGAGCATGCGTGTATATTGGTATGAGGAGGCCATGCCCAAGAGCTGTTCTGAGATTACAGTGAAAGTGGTTTCTCTATAACACTTGGGGGAGGTGAGAGAATGAAAACTGACCGGGTAGAGGGTTTGGTTACTTGTACAGTGATGAGGATTTGGGGAGGAAAGTCTTTCCTGTTGCAGCTAGCAAAGCCCTGCAGCGTTCCCAAGTAAATCAACATACGATCACTCATCACCAGGGATCCTGGATTTTCATGGGACAGCCGATAGTTCCCTCATCTGTTTGGAGGAAGATTTATGATTCTCCCGTTACCAAGCTGCCTTCTCCCTATGGTTGCAGAAACAGACGGAAGCCGAGAGGCAGACGATTGTCTGGGAGTGGACAGAGCTGTACGGCTTGCTGGAGGGGCAGGGGCAGCTCCTGATGAACTGGCTGGAAGAGCTGGATAGAGACATTGTCCAGAGAAGGCAGGAGAGTGTTTCCAAACTGTCAAGGGAGATTTCCCTGCTGGATGAACGGCTCCAGGAGAGGGGAGGAGAGGAGGAGCAGCAGACGCTGAGCCCATCCCTGCAGGTGAGACCTGTAACATTCTTATTTATTTAGAAGAATAATTTTTTTTTATGTAATCAAATTTTTATGCCACCCTTCCCATAGACTCAGGGCAGCTCACAAACCATAAAAAACAGTAAAATACAAAACCCACTTAATACCATCTCTCCATTCCCCACATCAAACCCAACCTCACACCCTTACCCCAAACCCCTTATCCCTGCCTGCCAAATGCCTTTACAAACAAGGAGCTCTTACACCGCCTCCAGAAGACGCTCGGTCGAGCTCAAACAAACCTCCAGGGGAAGGGAGTTCCATAGCATTGGGGCATAATGCATCCTGGTTTCAATATTATACCTGTAAACTAAGACCACTTTCAAAGTCTGAAAGCACCCCCCTCCCCCCCAAGAGAAATGAGGCATCAGAGAGGAGCAGGGATTTGCCCAATATCACACAGTAAGTCTGTGGCAGAACTGGGAAGTGAACCCAGAAGTCTAGGGTACTGCAAATCCAAGACGGTCACTCTGCTCTGTAAACGTTTGAGTTTTTTCTTCGGCGAATCCACTCCAGGGCACAGGTTCCATTCCAGACGTAAGGGCCCATATCAGTGGCATTAATGGGGAGAGGGGTTTGTATAGCTGTCGCTAATGGGGATATTTTACTGCTGGTCAATGCAACAAATATTTCCTTCTTCAAAGTAACTGAAAGGCATTTTCTCTAATGGCACCTTCCAGCAGGAATTCCTGGGGATGTGGAGAGACACTGTCCCAGCTGGATCTTGAGCGTCTGGTGTTCCCCCAAATACTGGACACTCCAGTGGTGACTCCCCTACAGGGCAGAAGCCTCCCCAGCCTGGGACCCGCCCACTGATACTTCTTTCTTCTTTCCCCTCTAGGTTGGTGGAAGCGCTGGGAACAGGTGAGTCCTGGGCTTTGTCTTGGTGCTCCTCATATCTTACTATGCTTGGGATACATCCTTGGAATGGTTTAGTGCAGGAGTGACTGGACTTATCGCACATGAGATCCACTTTGACTCCGGCGTTAACCTCGGGTGATCCTTCCGCCCTGGCTCTGATGCACCATGCCGGGACGCCTCCCTCTTCCAGCTTTAGGGCACCTCAGCAATTGGTTTCAGGAGCGGAGAAGGGCACTCCCTTTTAGAGAGAGCCTGCCCCACCACATTCGGGATCTCTGCTGGCCCATCTCCTCCCCAGAGAAACTCCCTGAGGTACCAGTCCTGCTCTTCTCCTCCTCCCCAGAGACAATCTCCAAGAGGCTGGTTTCCCCTCCCAACACCATGATTTACTGGAGACTAGTTCTTGATCCACTGGTAGGTCACAATCTCCCTCTTGGCCACTCCTGGCGTAGTGCATAGGAACATGTCTTCCCCCTATTGGTTAAGAAGCAAGAACAGGACGCTGCTACTCTTACAGCCAATGAGGCTCCTCCTTTAGCTGGTATGCTAGAGGCGTTGGCCATTTTTAAACGAGATGCTCCCACACATGGACACCCAGTGTCTATGTGGGAGAGCATCCCGTTTGAATTTGGAGGTGTGTGCTCCTGCGACCCATGCATCTCCACCCACCCTCCACTCATGGAGAAATTGGCGGAAAGGTGGATTGCTCCGTGCATGGAGATTGGGGGGGAGGGGGTGCCTATCTGCACCCTCCCCCGTGGCGCTCCACCGGCCGCACATGGACACCTCCCCCAACCCAGCGGCAGTCTGTTTAAAAATGGCCACTGTTAGGGACCTGTGTTCACTGTGGTTTTCCCCAGTGGTGGCAATGGGAAAAACACAGTGAACATAGGTTCCTGGGCAGTGGATTTTTGGGGGCTAAAGTGCATGAGCTCAGTCCCTGATGGAAGAGGCAAAGCATGTGCCTGTCTGTGGCCACATGTTACACAAGCATGTGGGACATACCGTGCCTTTGAATTCATGTCTCCTCTTCTGCCACAAAGTCCTGGAACTGTTGGCCCAGATAGCCCAAGGTAAAAAGTAGCTTAGTGTCAATTACCCTTGAGGAAGCTCCTGGACATGTCTCCATTCCTGCTCCTTTCCCCGGTGTCATCCTAGGTCCCAGTTCTCTTTGGCCCATTGCGATGCCAGTGCTGAAGGCAGGAGACTCCACAATAACACAGACCATCTCAGGCAACACCGCTCCGCTCTGAACTGGTCCTGGAAATCAGGAGCTACTGGGGTTTGCAGTCAGACCTATTTCTAACCCCTCCTCTTTTCTCTACCAGGGAAGACGAGGCATTTCCAAAGCAGGAGCCTGGTTTTGCGGAGCTGGAACAAAAGCTCAGCAATTTCTCTAAGAAAAGGGCTGTCCTGCAAGAGGTGCTGTTGGGGTTCAAAGGTGAGTGAGAGTTTTGGTGCATCCCCTCATGTTAGAGTTCCCGTCCTCTAGTGAGGAGTCAGTGACACTCTATTGATGTCCATGAACTCCATTTTGCAAGCCATACAGATATAGTCATTGCCGTTCTCGGTCAGACTAATGGTTTATCTAAACCAATATCCTGTCTCCCGACAGTGGTTGCTTCAGATAAAGTTCACAAAAAGGTCATTTATTTATTTATTTTTCTTCTGTACCACCCCTCTCTGCATAATGGCAGCCTGGGGCGGTTTACAACATTAAAATATCATACAAAACCTATTAAAATATCTGAATAGAACACATTAAAACCGACAACAATAGAGGTCCAAAAGAAACAAACCCAATACCCTTAAGCTAAAAACCAAAACCAACCTCCCTACCCCCGCTACCCATCCCCCTCGCCAAATGCCTGGCGAAACAGCCAGGTTTTACATCGCTTGCGGAAGGAGGGGAAATCCGGAGAGAAGTGAATCTCCACAGGGAGGGAATTCCATAGCCGCGGCACGACCACCAAAAACGGCTGCTCTAACGTGGCCACATGGGAAACCTGGGTGACCTCCAAGCAGGCATCCCCGGCCAACCACAGGGGCCAATCCAGGACACGAGGGGTGTGGCGGTCCCACAGGTAAGTGGGACCCAGGTCATTTAGGCTTTAAAGGTAATAACCAACACCTTGAATCTAACCCAGAAGACTAGAAGCAGCCAGTGCAGGAATCAGAGCACTGGTGTTACATGCTTCCAGCGACCCATTCCCGTAAGGAGGTGGGCCGCTGCATTCTGCACCAGCTGCAGTCTCTGGGTTGTCACCAAGGGTAGCCCCATGTGGAGCACGTTGCAGTAGTCTAGTCTTGAGGCGATAAATGCATGGATGATGGTGGCAAGATTGGGGCCCAAGATGTACTGTCGGAGGCGCCAGGCCAGATGTAGTTTACCAAATGCACTCCTTACCACAGCTGCCACCCGATCATCTAGGCGGAGCCGCAAATCGAGGAGAACTCTGACGCTCCGAACCTGAAGGACCAAGGAGGGACGCAGCACATCAATGATGGGAGGCCTCCACTCCCTCGCCCCTACCCACCATCACCACCTCTGTCTTGTTGGGATTCAGCTTCAGTCAGCTTGTCCTCATCCATTCCCACACTGCAGCCAGGTACCAGGCAAACATCGAGACTGCCGGGCCTGGGTCGGATGAAAACAAGAGGTAAAGCTTGGTGTCATCAGCCTATTGATGACGCCGAATGCCAGACCCCCTAATCACCTCGCCGAGCAGCTGCATATACACGTTGAACAGGAGAGGGGACAGAATGGAACCC
Organism: Sphenodon punctatus; assembly: GCA_003113815.1. Lineage (NCBI taxonomy): Eukaryota > Metazoa > Chordata > Lepidosauria > Sphenodontia > Sphenodontidae > Sphenodon > Sphenodon punctatus. Next base: position 3,551,831 of record QEPC01001126.1, read on the forward strand.
TGCGGAACTCCACACATAAGGGCCCGAGGGGGAAGAAGTACGATCCCCCAGTACCACACGTTGAGATCTCCCAGCCAGGAACAAGCGGAACCATTCAAGAACACTCCTGCCCACCCTGGCATGCTCCCACAGGCAAGTCACCAACACGTCTGGATGCCCCATCCTGTCCTGTCTATGGGATCAGTTTCAGATGGAGTCGCCCGCCGATGTGGAGTCCTTGTTGGGATCTGTTTGTGCCACTACTTGTGAGCAAGAGCCATGCCCATCCTGGCTGGAGACGTTACGGCCATTGCTGGCTGGGGTGGTTAGTGCCTCCCTTCTGGAGGGCAGGGTGCCTGACTGCCTGAAGGAGGCTGTGGTTAGGCCCCTGCTCAAGAAGCCATCTCTTGACGCTGATGTTCCTGCCAGTTATCGGCCGGTCTCTAACCTTCCCTTTTTAGGGAAGGTTATTGAACGGGCTGTGGCATGGCAGCTCCAGGAACATCTGGACCGCACCGGTTTCCTTGATCCCTCTGTCTGAGTTTCGGCCTGGGTATAGTACGGAGACTGCATTGGTGGCCTTGGTTGATGATCTCCGTCTGGCATTGGACCAGTGTCGCCAGACCTTACAGGTCCTGCTAGATCTTTCGGCTACATTCGATACAGTTGATCATGAGGTGTTGGTGACGCGCCTGCGGGACCGTGCCGGGATTGGCGGAGCAGTCTTGGACTGGTTTTGTTCGTTCCTGGCCGGGAGAAGTCACGGGGCGGTCTTGGGGGAGTGTACGTCTTCCCCACCGGGACCTCACGTGTGGAGTCCCGCAGGGTGCTGTTCTGTCCCCCCCCCTCTTGTTTAACATCTATATGCAGCCATTAGGGGAGATCGTGAGAGGGTTTCAGGGCATGCCGTGTCCTCAGTATGCTGATGACACTTAGCTCTACCTCTCTTTTTCCATCGACCCAGGTCACAGTCTCCCTATTTTCCCAGTGCCTGTTGGCTGTGGGGGCTTGGATGAGGTTGAGCCATCTGCAGCTGAATCCTGACAAGACGGTGGTGCTGTTGGTGGGCGAGGGCTTGGGGGACCTGGAGGTGGTTGAATCTCCTCTTGTTGGGGGTGGGGTTTGTCCTCCCATGGTCTCTCAAGTGCGGAGTCTGGGTGTGCTCCTCAATTCACAGGTCAGCCTGGAATCTCGGGTTGTGTCTGTGGCGGGGAGTGCGTTTCGGCAGTTACATCTTGTCCAGCAGTTTCAGCCGTATCTCTGAAACTCTGACCTCGCCACTGTCATCCATGCCTTCATCACCTCAACGCTGAATTATTGCAACACGCTCTATGTGGGGCTGCCCAAGAAGCTGGTCCGGAGGCTGCAGCTGGTGCAGAATGCCGCGGCCCGTCTCCTTACGGGGGCAGGTTGCAGGAAGCACATGACACCAGTGCTCTGGGCTCTGCACTGGCTGCCTATAAAGCACTGGGCCGGGTTCAAGGTGTTGGTTTTAACCTTTTAAAGCCCTTCACGACCTGGGCCCTACTTACCTGCGGGACCGCCTCACTCCCCATGTGCCCGTGTGACCCTTGAGATCATCCGTGGGAGCCTTTTTGGAGGTTCCCCAGGTGAGGTGGGTGGCCACCGATGTTAGATCTTTCTTGGTGGCGGCCCCTGTGCTGTGGAATTTTCTCCCGGAGGAGGCTCAGTTGGCTCCCACTCTCCTGCTATTAAGGTGTTTATGTAAGACCTGGCTATTCCGCCAGGATTTCGGCGAGGGGGGGGGGTAGGGTCTTTTCCCCCCTGCATTATTGTATTTTTAACTGTTTTAAATTGTTTTATTGATTGTTGCTGTTCCCCGCCCCTGGCTGCCCTATGGGCAGGAGGGGCGGGATACAATTTTTTTTTTTTATAAAATAAAATTTAAAAAAATACCTCATGGTCAACCGTGCCAAATACTGCAGAAAGCTCTAACAAAATCAAGAGAGTAGACTGACCCCGGCCCAACAGTTGGCGTAGATCATCAACCGAGGCCACAAGTGCAGTCTCTCAGTACCCCTATACAGGATGAAATCCTGACTGCGAGGGGTCAAGGAAACTGATGCGGTTCAAATCCCCCTGGAGCTGGTGGGCCACTGCCTGTTCAATAACCTTCCCTAAAAAGGGAAGGTTACAGATAGGCCAATAACTGCCAAGGGAGTCAATGTCAAGAGATGGTTTCTTGAGCAAGGGCCACACCACAGCCTCCTTCAAACACCCCGTGACCCTGCATAAAGGAAGCATTGATCACCCCCGCTAGCAATGGTCCCAATGTCTCCCAGCTGGCCTCCGCAGTTAGGATGATCCATTCTCTTATCATTTGCTCCTTGAATCTCGCAGTCAGAGGCTTCATCCCTCAACCTATTTGGCTAACAGCCATGGATTGGTCTGTCCTCCATGAAATTAGCTAGTCCTTTTTTGATCCCTGTTATACTATTGGTCTTAACAACATCCTATGGCAATGGGTTCCACAGATTAATTGTGCACTGAGTGGAAAAGAATGTTAGTTAATTTCATCAGGTGTCTCCTAGTGTTTTGAGAAAGGGTAAATAACAGTTCCCTATTTATTTGCTGTCCGCTCATGGTTTTATAAGCGTATCCCTCCTCAGTCATCTCTTTTCTCTCCTCGTACGGAAGTCATTCTGAGACTGACAAAGGCCCATAATGATCATCCCTTGTTGCCCTTCTCTGCACCTTACTCAGTTCTACTGTGTCTCTGTTTTGAAATGGAACAACCAGAACTGTGCGCACACGTCAAGCTGTGGGCAGCCCATGGATTTATACAATAACATTAGGATATTCTCATTCCCCCCACCCCTCTGTCCCTTTCCCAAGAACTCCTGACATTTTCTTTGCCTTTTTGACTGCTGGTCAACATTGTGTTGATGGTTTTCGTTGAACTATCCACAACAACACCGAACTCTTTTTTTTTTCCCCTGAGTGGTGACACTAAATTTAGAACTCCTACATTGTGTAGAGAGAGTCAGGATTATTTTTTCTTATGTGCCTTATCCCTTCTCTATAGGGGTCATCTTGTAACGCTAGCTCTGTCTCAGCAGCTGTGTTATGGGCCTTTGTCAGTCTCACTGCCTCATAACTATAAACACGGTGACCTCAATACCCAGTAGGGAATATCTCCATGAACACAAAAGCCTAAACTCTCGCCTCTCTCATTCTTTCCTTCCCACAGAGACACTGCGACTGAAACTGGAGAGTATCACAGGTATGTCCATTTCTCTGACGGAGAGATTTCATGCCAGAAACAATGTCACAGACAGGATTTGTGCCTGGGCTCCACCCCCTATCCTTGAGTGTGTCCCCCTCTTCTCTGTCTTCCCCCTGAGCATGCTCCTTTTGGTGCTTAAGGGGAGAGGTTGGATCTGGGGGGGCCAAACCTTGGAAATGGAAAAGAACCAAATAAAATAGTTATGAGCCAGGTATGACCTGTGGGCCAAGTATCTCACTGGTGAGCAGATGAGTCTAGCTGGGGTTAATCCTAGTGGAAGTGGCTAGGTCAGGGCTGGGATCACTTTATAGAGAACTTCTTTATCAGGCTGCAGTTCGATGGGGAATGTTTTTTTGCTGAGATGTAGAATCTATTGCGGGGTGTGTGTGTGTGTGTGTGTGTGTTTGAAATGGGCTGCAGCTCCTGAATTCTCAGTTTACCTTCTTGCCTTCCCAGACTGCAGAACGACAAGCACATTTTTCTCTGGATCGTCCCATTCTCCCGTGGGCTGGGGAACGTCTACAGTGGAGCCAGCTCAGGTAGAGGTTTTTCAAAGAGCTGCTGGCTGACTTTCATTCACCTGGAGTTGCGCTACATAAATAGAGAAGAATTGGAGGGGGCAGGAAGTACAAACTATAACTAGGATGAGTTCAGTCTCGGGCCTGTTTGATTGGTCCCGTTGGGGAGGAGCGGAAATTCCCTGTCTCTGGAACAGGGAACAATCCTGATCAAGGCTGGTAACACCAGACTCCAGTGCTGAGGCCTGATCCCACTGGACGGAGGCTTCTGGGAATTATGAAGGGGGCATGCTGTAGTGAAGCCCAGGGGAGACACCACATCCCCACCCGATTCAGCTGCTGGAAATAGGGAGGGGGTTGGGGTTCCTCCCAGGAGGACTTTCCCTGGACGCTGTTCAGGGGGCTCTGTTTTCTGTATCGGTGTGTGGCCACTTGGGTGTGTCATAAATGAGGATGCCTCTTGCCTGGCAGCTGGGAGGGAGAAAGATCTCTCTCCTCTCCTGGGAATAGAGTGAGTGTCGCTGGGGCAGTGGGTGCTGAGGGAGGCTCTTAATGTTTCAGAGATCCATGACCTTTGAGGAGGTGACTGTGCATTTCACTGAGGTGGAGTGGTCTCTTCTGGATCATGACCAAAAGGCCCTGTACTGGGATGTCATCCAGGAGAACTACGAGAACATCTCCTCACTGGGTAAGGATTCCTTTCCTTTATCAGAGGCTGCAGAGTCTCTGGATTTGGCTTCTGCTCTGAATTCCCTGAGATGTCAGGGGTATCAACCTTCTAGTTGTCCAATCCTAAGATGACTGTGTAGGGCCCCATGCCTGAAGGGCCCCCACAACTGTTCTTAAATATATATTTAAAAGAAATACACACACATACACAAACTGCTATGTCATGATGAGACACACGTACTCTTGTGCATACACACACTGCTGTGCCATGCCCCCCTCGCACACTCGTATGTGGAGGATGGGGGCTCCTTCTCCCTCCTGACTGCAGGGAGCTAAGAAAGGACCAGCCCTCCCCTTTCTAAGACCCTTCACTGAGCCTCAGTTGCTGCCATTTTGTCTTGGTTCTGGAGAAGGAAGAGGAAGGGTTGGCGCTTACTACCTCACTAATCCGAGATGAGTTTAGGCCCTACTCGGTCTCTTCCCTTCCCATTCAATCTGGAAGGGAGGGGGGAGCAGGAATGGGCAGGTCTAAGCTCAAATTTCAGCTCCAGCAGCTCAGACTGAGCTGACTGTGTATGGCAGGGAGCTGCTACTACAGTGTATCTGCTGAGAAAGCATAAGGGCCCACTTTATATTCTTGCCGAGGGCCCCACAAAACCTGCAGATGGTGACCCAGGCTGAGACTCCATAGGGATGGTTTATGCGTCCCTAATTCACCCTGCTCTCCTCTTTCTGCTCTTCCCAGGGACAATCTGTGAGCCTGATGTGCCCTCCCTGCTGGAAGGAGAGACGGAGTTGTGTGTCCCTGATTCCCAGTGCCCTGAGGAAAGGGAGATACAAAATGTTGCCCAGACAGGTGAGAAATCATTTGAAACCAACTCGGGAACACTTAGGATTCCCTCTTGAGACCTTGTGAATCCCCCTGTTTCTAGAATGTAGCCAACCTCATGGCAGGCGTTCTTTGTGGCTTTTACCACCCTGCTCTGACTAATGTCTCTCTCCCAGTGAGTGCCTGGATGAGGGGTGGAAGCAAAACCGATACTGCTTCTCCTTTTCAGGTTTGGTCAGGGACCCATGTTCCCTACCCTTTCTCCATTAGTGGTAACGGGGAAAATGCAGCAAACAAGGCTCTCTGTGTTTGGTAGATTGGGCCAGACCCCGGCAACAGGGTTGGGTCCCTGTGGGTCATGTGTCCTTGTTGACTGGGGGGCTGGGTGAGGGAAGTTTCAGCCTATGAGAATTTTCATGATGAGGCTTTCTCTCCCAGCCTTCAGCAAGTCCAGTTTCCTGTCCTACCGCAGGGGGCTTGCTGAAGCGATCAGCAGATTGGCAGACAGCAGGCGCATTCTCCCTTCCCGCAGCGCAAGCCCCACCCTTGGGGAGGAAGAAACTATTATGTCTGGGGCTTTACTTCAGGCAGGGAGAAATCGCAGACTTAATCCAAGTCTCTTCCACGTGAGATTAAACAGGATGCAGGTGGGAGTGGTGTTAAATTAACACCTGGAAGAAGTGTGGGAGTGGGCAGCAGCAGGAGAGGGTTTGTGAGGTGGGACAGGAATGGGGCTGAATAAAGCCTCTTGCTCAGGACTCATGATTGGCCTCTGGAGGTTTCTGCTTCCTCCCCAGCAGTGGAACACATTTGCGCAGCACTGTTGAGAGTGGTTAGTGGCACAAACCCACATTCCAAGTGTTGTGTGAAATCCTTACCACTTCCTGTGTCCTTTGATCTCATGTTCTCTGCCACCTGGTGCAAAGGATTGGCTGGCCAGATGTCTGGCCGTATCAAGTAGCAATGGTGGTGTGTGACTTTATTAATGCAGACCAAGCTTCACTCCCTGATAGTCTGTCATTTCCTTTTTGTCACTTCCTACCTTCAAGCGATGTGGCCATAGATTTCTGGACCAGAGGCCCAGCTGCACTCTTTCCTCCGCTCCATGCAGCTTCTAGTTTGCTGCATGCAGGGCTATCACAAGGGCATTTCTTCATGCCCTTTGCATTGTGGGAAATACCATATGGAAGGTAGAGAGTAGATGAGGGTGGGGCTGGCGTTCCAACAGAGCAGCCTAGAGTGACTGCCTTTGGCTCAGCTATTTTCTCTACTCCCAGGGGCCTCATAATGGTCCCTGGTTTTCACCAGGGCTCTGTGGAGGGTGCCCCCAAGGGGTCAGGACCATAAGGAAGGGAGTGAGGCTACCAGGTGCTCCAAATTTCATCTTTGCCCTCGGCCCCATACATTCTGAGGCCAGCCCTGGACAAAGGCATTGAAATACAAGGGTATCAGTAAAATAACAATTTTTATTTTTATATAGTGCCTCCTGCCATGGCACTTGGAGTACTTTACATATAACAAAACTTATTAAAATCTTCATAAAAACCCTGTGAGGTAGGTTAGACTGAGAATACTGTGACTGGCCCAAGGTCACCCAGTGAGTTTCTGACTAAGGTAAGACTTGAAATACACTCTCACACACACACAATCCAAGTACTGTGTACTTCGCCATTACACTACACTGGCTCTGTGTAAACACCTTGCTACTGGGCAAGACAAACACAGTTTAAGAAACAAGTGGTGAATTATCCAGGGGGTAGTGTGTTGTGTGAACAAAGCCAGTGACTGACTCATGGCTTGATTCTCTCTTCATTCCAGTAGGTGACAGGTTGGTAATTAAGATCAAGGAGGAGGATGCCTGGCCAGAATATTCCGAGACCATGGAAGTGCAGGAGACATTAATAATCCCTTTGAACATTTCTTGTGACGGGAGCACTGAGGAGGGAGAAGGCTGTGAGAGTCCTTGCTGGCCACAGTTGCAGCAAGGCAGTTTCCCAGGAGAGGCTCAGAGCAAATCCCTCAATGGTGAGGGCTTTGAGGAGAGAAAAGAAGCTGCCGTTGAACAGGCAATGCAGCCGGGAGACCGGCAGAACACGTGCCCCGAGTGCGGGAAAAGCTTCAGCCAGAAGTTCAACCTTAACAAGCACAAGCGAACCCACACGGGAGAGAAACCCTACAAGTGCCCCGTCTGCGAGAAAAGCTTTGCTTGGCGCTCGGATCTCAGCAGGCATCATCGGATCCACACGGGAGAGAAGCCTTTCAAATGCCTGGAGTGCGGGAGATTCTTCAGTGACCGCTCGGTCCTGATCAAACACTTGAGAACCCACACCGGGGAGAGACCCTATCTGTGCCTCGAGTGTGGGAGACACTTTACTGACCGGTCTGTGCTGCTTAATCACCAGAGGATCCACGCCCGCGAGAGACCCTATAAATGCCTCGGCTGCGGGAAGGGCTGTGGGTGGAGCAAACGCTTCATCAACCATCACCGGCTCCATGTAGGACTGGACAAGCCCTATTTGTGTCCTGACTGTGGGGAAAGCTTCAATCAAAGCTCACCCCTTTTTACACATTGAAGAAAGCTGCCTGGAAGGGAAAGGGGCTTCAGTGATAGCTCTGACTTTGATAGAGGATCTGTTTACTGCTCCAAGCAAAATAAATGTTGCCCCTCCCAGCCCCCCACTGCAGTACCTTCCCCACCCACCTGCAGAAGCACCAGCCTCAGCATCTTCCCCTGTCAGAGTTAAGGCTCTGGCTCAGGTGACAGAGCCCATGCTTTGCCATGTATAAGGTCCCAAGTTCAATCCCCGGCATCTCTGATTCAGGATCCCTGGTAGCATGCCTGGGTGAGGCCTCTGTTGGGGACCCTGGAGGGTCTTGGGTAGCACACTTGGGTGAGGCCTCTGTGGAAGACCTTGGGGAACCAGATCTGAAACCCTGCTGCCGTGTCAGGTTGTGACAATACTGGGCTAAGATTGATCATTGGTCTGACTCAGTTAGGCAGCTCTTTATATCCTTATAAGACTGAGGCTGGTGTGGATGGACACAGAGGGGGCTGCTACGTTCACTCATCGGTCTGGTAGAGAATGTCTTGACTGGTGGAGGGCAAGGGCAGTGGGCTGGCAGGACAGCTCCTCTGAATACCTCCTCTGAATACCCCGTATCTGGGGTCAAGGGATGGGACTTCTGGAACAGGCTTGTCATTATTTTACAAATGAAGTACTGTGACAGCAGTAGCTGCCAAATCATACTGATGGAAAGTGCTTTTGCTGTGCCTTGTCTAATAAACCCGGGTGGTAGAGAAGAATCCCTAGTCTGTTCCCAAACAGTTGACCTCCACCTCCATAGTTATGAGGACTCCCCTGCCCCCCCCCAAAAAAAGATTGATCCCTCCCCCTCACCCAATTTCCTCATCCATGGTAAGTGACTGACTGTAACACCATGTTCTTTGTGGACTTTGGGAAACTTAGCTTTTTGTCTTGAGTTTCCCACTTCATTCTCTCCTCCCTTGCCCTCATTTAGTGGGAGTCATCTTAGGTGTGTACTCATCACACCAACTCGGAGTGTGATCCCAAAGCTAAGTCAATAGTTCTACCTTTTGTTTCTTGTTCTGAATGTAGAGAAATACAGTGGTATCTCATTTTTCAAACTTTTTTTTTGGGGGGGGGGTTCCGGCGGGAAATCAATAGGATGATTCCATGACGGGGCGAATTCCGCCCCGTCACGTCTGAAATCACCCAGTGACTCTAGTTACTGTGGGGTTCTGCTTTGCAACTCCTAGTCATTCCTACAACAATGAAACTTTAACTCTGAGTGAATTTGCTGTTTATAGCTCTGTGGCTTCTTTCTTGCCACACCACAGTTTAATGTGGTGTTTGTATATTACCAGAAAAGTGCCTGGCGTTGAACAATATTAATCAGACAGACCAGTCCCTGCCACAGGAGCATTGCACTCTAGAATGGATAAGGGAGAGGGGGACATGGGGAGACATTCAGGAGGCTGAGAAACTGCAGATGCCGGGTGCTTAGCTTAGAGGAGAGAAGGGGACTCGGGGGGTGGGGGGGGTGTAGTAGAAGGAACATCAGTGAGCAGTCTGGGGAGACAAATTCCTGTAGAAGAATTGCTACTCTTCCATTCTAACCTGATGAGCGGTGATAACTAAAAGGGAAGGATCAATTTATTTCCTATTGCTTGCTGAGCAGCACGTAAGAAAGTGCAGAGGGATGGGGGTATGGGCTGACAGACAACCCTCAAGACACTATGTGGGAAAGACACTGAGAGGAAATAAACCAGGAAGTGGAGAGGTACATGCTTTGAAAGGGAGAAAAACATGCAATCAAAAAGCATTTTCCTAACACACGCCCTGGGTCTCAAAATACTAGAACGGGGTGGGGAGGCTATGAAATGATCTGACAGCTGATTTAAAATCAGATCAAGTGTATTACTTTTCACTAGGGGTGTGCAGATTTGTTGTTGTAAAATCTTTTGTTTAAAAACTATTAAAATAAATAAAAATCACGGTGCATGTACAAATGGCCACTGGACCGTTCTGTGCATGTGTGCCATTTTGCAAAATGGCAGCAGCAACGTTGTCACCATTTTGGAAAAGGGCAGCCAATCTACACATGTGCAAAATGGCCACTGCGCATGTGCAGGCTGATTTCCCTTTTCTGAAATGATCCAGGAGCTCTTTCGCACGTGCAGTGATTTTAAAAAAAAAATTATTTTATTTTTTTAAAGTTATGTAAAAACAAAAGTCAATTAAAACAACCAAATGTTTGCTTATTAAATTTGGTGTCCTTAGCTACTAAAACGAATGGGGTTCCATTTGGTTTAATAATTTCACAAACAAAAACAAACTGCATGCCCCTACTTTCACTCGGCGCAATCAACCTGTGGAACCCATTGGCAGGAGATGTTGTGAAGGCCAATGCGGCGGCTCGTCTTCTGACGGGGACGGGTCGCCGGGAGCACATTACACCGGTGCTCCGAGCTCTGCACTGGCTGCCGATAGTGTGCCGGGCCAAGTTCAAGGTCCTAGTGATGATCTATAAAGCCCTATACGGTCTTGGCCCCTCATACCTTAGGGACCGCCTCGCCCTTCGCGCCCCAGAGCGGCTCCTGCGGTCTGCCGGGGGTGCCCTCCTGGAGGTCCCCCGTGTCAAACGGGGGACCACGATGGAGAGGGCATTCTCGGTGGTGGGACCGCAGCTGTGGAACTCCCTTCCGGAGGAAGCTCGCCTGGCCCCAAGCCTTTTAACATTTCGGCGGAACTGTAAGACCTGGCTGTTTGCCCAGGCCTTTGGGAGGGAGGGTGGGGAGGGAGGATTTTAGTCCCCTACCCATATATTTTACCTGTCTAGCCCTGTTTTATATTTAATATTTAATATTTGATTGTTTTAAAATGAATTTTAGTGTGTTTTATTGTTTGGAAGCTGCCCCGAGCTGCATTGCAGGAGGGGTGGGTTATAAATTTGGAAAATAAAATAAATAACTGTTCAAAAAAGATTGGCTATGTTAAAGGAAAGCTCCATCAATGGCTACTAGTCAAGTTGGTCAGGGGATGAGAGACTTCTTACAGCTGGAGGCTGGGATTAAGCTCCAGGGAAGGGAGCAGCTATGAGGGCAGGCCCTCCAGGGGATGGATCCATGGTGCATAGATCAGAAATGGGGGCAAACTGAATCTAGAGCCACAGGCAGCTCTTTGCCCCCATTAGGGTCAATGAATATGGCTCCCGGGATTAGGAAACTTTGCTCACCCCTGCATTTCCCCCAGACCTCCCAACCTTTATCCTGCCTGGGCGTTGGCACTAATTTTCAAAGCAGCCCATGGGAGGGAAACAGCTTCTCACCCTTAATTTTGAACATCTTTGTGTTTTTCTAAGGGGGGGCTCTATTGCCGATGTCCATATTTTTTGTTATGGGATAAAACTTCAGCACATTCATTAGACTTTAAATACTATTTAATTTAAATTTGTTGGTAGGTCTGGAAGCTTCTATAGTCCATTCCCTCCAAAAAGTGCTCTCAGGTCTCCTTGAATTTCACGATCGGAAGATGGTGTTGTTTTTGCTTAACACCCTTCTTCCAGAAAACTCCAGCGGATAAAAAAGCTAATTGTCCCACAACGAATTTGCATAATGTAATGGTGTCCATTTTCCCTGGAGTGTTTTAATCAGCATATTGGTGTCCTTGAGAAAACACAGGCTGGGAGGAGCCCCGGGCTGAGGCGGGGAGAGGCACGTTGATTCGATTGGGTCTGCCCCTCTGGTTTAACACTTTGCTGGCGGCTGCAGGGTTTTTTAAAATGGCGGGTCCTATACAAATAAAACAGCTTTGATGACCTTTTGATTTAAAAAATTCCAAAAAGTGGTTGGTTTTTGTTTTAGGGTGGTTTTTTTTACTAAGGAAAACTCTACTTCTACTTCTTTGCTCTAGAATAATGCCGTTTTTGTTGGAATAACTGATGGCAGCTATAATAGTAATCAAGTCCTTAATAGTAATCCAGTCCTGTGATGAAAGGCTGAAGGAACATGTCACGGTGGGGACATGACAGCAGACTAGACTTCTTTTCTTGAAGTTATCCAACTCCCTCATCGCTCTACAACTAAAGAATTAATCTTTCTTTTGGGAAACAAAGGCAAACGCATTAGGACTGTGGCTAATTTTGCCTTCCTGTTGAATACTTTAAATACTGAGGATTAAGACAAGTAATAGTAATTTATGCTAGAATCATTACTAGAATAACACAATGGTATAGCATCCAATAGCACAATTACTATGTTAGTAATCATTTCAAGTGAAATTTGACCCTAACTTTTATAAATAATCAATTTTTTTATAAACCTCATTGCAAAACATGCATCATAACTACAGCCACCTGTCTTGTGTCAAAAATATTTCCCGAATGCTGAAACTTCCAGTTCTGATTCCTTTTTAAATTTAAAAATAACCAATAGGTTTTATTAGGTTACCAAAAATAAATAATTTTTTAAAAAATCAATCAATCAATCATGAAAGTAACAGTTAATCCCCCCCCCCCAACACACACACATTTGCAAAACACTGACTTCGTTAGCATTAAAACAAATGTGTAATTGCTGAAAAGTTCTAGTTTTTCTTAGTAAAAAAAAACCCCAAACAAACAAACAAAAAACCACTTTTTGGAATTTTTTTAATCAAAAGGGCATCAAAGCTGTTTTGTTTTTATAGGACCCACGGTTTTTTAAAACCCTGCAGCCGCCAGGAAAGTGTTAAACCAGAGGGGCCGACCCAATCGAATCAACATGCCTCTCCCCGCCTCAGCCCGGGGCTCCTCACAGCCTGTGTTTTCTCAAGGACACTAATATGCTGATTAAAACACTCCAGGGGAAATTGACACCATTCCATTATGCAAATTCATTGTGGGACAATTAGCTCTTTTATCCGCTGGAGTTTTCTGATCCAAGGAATGAATCGAAAATAGTTGAAAATGTAAATTTCGTAAAAAAAACGCACACGTCCTCCACTTAAATCGTAGATTTTGTCTTGAAATCTCAGTTTTTAAAATCCTTCCCAGCATTTGACCTGGGCAAAAAAATGGAACAGGATCAGGGGCTTCAGACTAATATTTTTAAAAAGCGGAGAAAGATATTTTGTTTCATTATCGTCAAAATATATTTGTTTATTTAACACAAAGAAGCACACCGTGTTCTTTCGTGATACTACAGATATTCTTGTTCCCTATTGGCTAAAACAGGATCCAGTTTCCGATTGGTTCAGACCTTTCCGCCAATCAGAAGGAGGGAGACCCTTTCCAGGTTCTATAAAGGCACTCCGATCAGAACGGGGTCCCTATAGTCTCCTTTTTCCGGAGAACTGAATTGTAGGCGGCGGAGCTATGTCTGGAAGAGGCAAGACTGGTGGAAAGGCACGTGCTAAGGCTAAATCCCGCTCGTCCAGAGCGGGGCTGCAGTTTCCTGTCGGCCGAGTGCATCGGCTGCTCCGCAAGGGGAACTATGCTGAACGCGTTGGAGCTGGAGCTCCCGTCTACATGGCTGCCGTGCTGGAGTATCTCACCGCTGAAATCTTGGAGCTGGCAGGCAACGCAGCCCGAGACAACAGGAAGAGCCGGATTATCCCGCGTCATCTGCAGCTGGCTGTCCGCAATGATGAAGAGCTGAACAAGCTGCTGGGAGGAGTCACCATTGCCCAGGGAGGCGTTTTGCCCAACATCCAGGCTGTCCTGTTGCCTAAGAAGACTGAAGTAAATACGGCCAGCGGCAAACCTGGAACCAGCGGCTCCAGCAAGAGCAAAGCTACCAAGGCTCCTAAAGCTGCAGTGAAAACTGCTAAGCTCGTGCCCATCGAAGCCCGGTAAACGGAGAAGAACGGAGACCAGCCCCGGCCCTGGGGATTGAACACAGACCCAAAGGCTCTTTTCAGAGCCACTCACGGCGTTCTCAAAAAGAGCTGGGAATTCGAAGATACTGTTTTAGGAAACCTGGTTTTGGCAGCAAATAAAACCCAAGCCCAAACCCACCTGTAAACAGTTCACCTTTAATTAATTCAAACGCACTTTTAAACGCTTCATTAAATGCTGTCACCTATACATAAGCCCAGCAGCAGCCCCGGGCCTTTAATGTGGTTTTAAATTGAAATAACTGCTAGCTATATTTTCCCCTGCGGCCCCCCCATCTGTACTTGGTGCAAATGTAAGGAAATTAAACTCATAAACTAAACGTGGCATTTGCCATGCTGGCTGGTATTAGAATGCAGATACAGAAGTGAAAGAACATACCAATCTGTAACGTACTTCATTACCCCTAGAGCAGTGTTCATAAGACTGCAGTACTGTACCTTGTCAAGAGATGTCAGCAAAGAGCCGTCTAGAGTCCCTCATTACTTGTTTCCTACCAGGTCGGTTTTTAAGCGTCAGCAATAAAGAGCTTTTTAGTTTAAATTTCAATCCCTGGGTGTGTCAATATCGGGATACTCCTTTTTAGCCAGTTTCTGCCACCAGACGGGGACTTGATTCAACTTTGTTAGAGGGGGCTACACCTGCTCTTCCCATATTTCAATCAGCGTAAGGAGCCAGAAGCCACCGTTGACTAGTCCAAAACTGCTACTATCACAGCAGCTGTTACTGCCGGGATAATAGTTACATCCAAAGGGCCGAGGCTTACTGAAATTCTCCAGACTCCGGATTTACGAGTGTTCTCTCAGGTAGTTTCCTTCGAAAGTTGGAAACCCGTCCGAAAAGGACTGATAGCAAAAACGAAGCCTCTATAAAGGCTGGGCTCAATGCCAAGGTCTTATACAAGACAATAGAAAGAACTGAGCTTTGGTCTCCTACAAGTTTAGGGCAATCCATCTATCGCAAACCAAATCATCCGAGAAATAGGTGTCTCAGGCAAATATGAAAAACAAAAAAACACACCAGCATCCTGTGGAAAGGAAACCAGCAAAACGCTTGCCTCGACGTGGTAAGATTATCATCCCAAGGAGCAATCCTTTAGAGGCACAACCGTATTCATTTAAATCAATTGAAAACCCCGGCTTTGTAATTACTATAATTCTAGTGGGCTACAAAAAATTATGCCAGATCTTAGACTACGACTTTACTTGCCAATTCTGATTGTCCTGAAGTACCGATGCAGAAATGATTTGCTGAAAATTCTGATAAAACTTCAGGTCAATTATGGAAACTAATATTCACCCATGGACATAAATCACCTAAGAGGGAACAGAATTGATCATACAATTGGTCATAAAAAGATCCATTCAAGCTTATTCTACTACTACCACCTGTCTTCTTTCCCTACTCTTTTCCATCAAGAAAAAAAAAAAAAAAAAAAAAAAAAGCCAGTGTTCTAGTAAGCTGCTGATTTCTATCCTCCAAAAGTAACGTGATTTTTTGCACATCAGTCTTGAAAGAACTAGATTGTGGGCTAGGATTAACCCAGCTCTGAGCTTATCTCCACTGGGTTTGTTGGTATTCTGCCTTGTAGGTAAGAAACCACAAATTACTGAAGCTGTAGCTTATTTGGCCTTTCGCGCATCTAGGTTATGGAAGAAGAACCTATCTTTATTATGAATAATATGTTGATGGTTTTATTTTTATTTAATGTTCCAGAATTATTGGGATGTATATTTTGTAATCTTCCTTTGTTTTGGAATTTATTAAGTTGTAAATTTTGTACATGTGATTTACTTGTCATGGCTGTTGGCCAGTACAAGAAATAAACTAAACAAACAAACTTCTGAATTGTAATAGTGGGACAATTGAGCGGTTGCCTCAGAGTTTGTGGAATCTCCTTTTCAAAACCCATCTGGATAAGGATTAGCTACGATGTTATAGGTACAGGACATCCTGCGGGGGGGGGGCGCAGGCTGGACTAGCTGATCCTTAGCTGTTTTCAAACAAGATGCTACTCCTCATGGCCACCCAGGAGCCACGGGTCTGATCGCCCCTCTGAAAGTGGAACGGGGGGTGCGCTCCTGTGAGCCATGGAGCACCCCCTCATGGGCCACACACAGAGCACTGCCGGGAAATTATGAGCGCTCTGTGCGGGGCCAGCCAAATAGCTCCGCGGCAACGGGCAGCCACAGAGCCCCTGCCTGTATGAACAGGCGGCAGCCAGCCACGCCAGCAGGCAGGTGCACCGCTGACAGGCACTGTGGGCGGGGAAACACATCTTTTGCAAGTCAGAAGAACTTGCTCATTTAAAAACACCCCTTGAGATCCCTCTCAGATTGACAATGCTACATTTTGTAGGTTGGTACTGAAATTCTACTGCCACAGGAACAGACTCATTTAAAGTTGTGTAATGTTACGTTTCTCTCTTAGGTCTTCAAACTGCCATAGCCTTCATATAAAAACATACAATGTGGACCTACACCCCTTTTTAGTTTTACTTAGTCCCCTGATTTTTAGTGCAACCCCCCGCTCCCCCCCAAAAAAAAAATCTGGTGCTGAAAAAATGCATTACACATTTCTCTTGAATTATGCCACTGTAAGGCTTACTCAGAACTTAGGAGTGAGGGGGTAACATGCCCTGTGATAACTCCAAACATGTAAATGCCTCACTGGGTATTTTTAGACAAGCGCCACTCCACCTACCCACTCATCTCCCACCCATCATGCATGTTGCAGGGCCCTGCAGCAATAATTATGGGTGGGTAATGGGTAGGGAGGCGCTTGTCTAAAAAGACCCACCATCTAAACCTTCTCTGATTTCCCTGTGTTGCGTGTATGTCGTCATAGCCCTCTCTTCAGAAAGAGGACTCAAGGAGCAACACAAAATGAAATTGTGATAACACTAACTGGGCAAGGACATGAGTGTTTGCAAGTTCCCTAGATGTTTTGTCCACTTCTCTTTTGTTCCTGCACACATATTTCAAGAGTGAAAACACTGCTGAAAATTGACCTTTAAATATGAAGATAGGAAGGTTCTCACCCTATGGAGACCTAGGGTGTTCCATGTTTATTCTTTCAAACACATTTCTGAAGACAGATGCATGATGCTCATAGCTTTGGAGAAAGTAGAGGGGAAGTCTCCTATAGTCACTATTTGGGGCTTGCCAATATGCAGTTTAGGGAAACAGTGCTTGAAGTTGTGATTGTTATAAAGAGAAGTTCATTATAAGCAGGATTTGTTACAATTAAGTTTGACTGGACCAATGTTTGAGTGGACATATTTCACTATCTTGCAGATACAGATATAGTAGCAGAGCAGTCTTCACCCAACTTTTGCCATTGATGATAACTTCAAAATTGCAGCCTATGGATGCAAACCTCCACTTGCTACTGGATTTCATGGGAACAGAGTTGTAAATCATTTTCCTCTTCCTTGACCTTTATCATTTTTCTTACCAGCGCCATTCGTCAACACCCAGTGTATATATGGGATCCGACCGGAGAGAACACCGCTGTTGACAGGCCTCTCCATGTAGCCCTTCTTGCCATCGTTTATTACCGTCCAATCAGCAAACGAGAACTCTAACCAATCAGCGAACTTTCTTCTCCGTCCTTTCCATGTGGTCCCAGAGATTGGCTCTTTCAGTTCCTCAGTCTAGACTATAGTATCTGATGCGCGTGCTGTTAGTGAACGGGCCGCTAGATGGCACTGCTGTAATAGGTTTAAATGTCCTAAAGGGCTATAGAAGAAATGCCTCCTAGCTGTGCTTAGATTCTGCTAAGATTTGCGCAGCTGCTTAGCTCCCCTTTCCTCCCCTCCCGGTCGAGTCCCATTGAGTTTGTTGGGGAGACACAGTGGTAGGATGTTTAAGCCGCCACTGACTTGATCAGAGCAGGGTAGGGCAGGCTGCGGCAGGCTGCAAGCAAGCCCATTACCATGAGAAAAAAATTGAGGGTAAATTGAAGATGCTTGAGGATGTTTATATAAACTTATTTGCCTGTACCTTTGTATTTATGGGGTATCCAGATCTTGTGGGATTTGCTGGAGCCAATCAGAAATGGTGTTAGAGCAGAACAAGCGAGCAACATTCTGAATAGTGAACTGCTGTCCCAGGCCTTCCTCTAGAAAAGAGAGAGAGAGAACGCACACTTGTACAGGAAATTCTAGGACTTGTAATTTGAGAGAGAGAGAGAGAGAGAGAGAGATGTGCCTCGCTATGTGACATGACTTGCTCTTGCAAGAACTACAAGTTTATGTCATTTCAGAAATAAAATAGTGTTTTCCTTTCATGACTCATGAGGCTATGTGTATGGAATGGCTTTGTGGTGGGGGCTCGTGTTACAAACTTGTACTGGGCCCAGAGAAATGATGTCTGGGTTCTGGATCAGAGGCCGAGAAATAGTTTCTGTCCCTGGAAAGCAAGAGGGTTGCTGCTTTGGTCAAGCCGCCCAGGGGAAGCCCTGCCCACCCCACCCCAGCAGTGAAGGGGAGAGAAGTGTCGCTTTGCCAGGGCTGCCACTGCCTCCATTGCAATTGGGGGCTCCGAGCTGCCTGTAGGCTTCCCTCGGCCCCAGCCTGGGATTCTGTGCTGAAGTGGAGACTGGGTGAATGAGAAGGGCTGGAGGGGGCAGGCAGTGGAATGAGGGGAAAGCCACGGTGTGGCAGCGTGCAGGCTAATAGGGCAATTGGCCCTTTAAAACCATGTGCACCAGCCTAAGAATGGTGCCAGCAACTTTGCAGGTGTGCCTGGAGCTAAACAATCCCCCTAAATGGAGTGGCAGCTAAAAAGGGGCGTGGCACTAGCCAGCAGCCAGGAAAAGGACGTAGTTGTGAGCTGGGCATAGCCAGGTGGGCCCAGCTACTACTAAAGCTGAGCCAGATAGAGAAGGTCTTAGTCTGTTTCTGGACTCAGTGGAGGAAGGAGCTTCCTGGAACCTGCTGAGGCCACTAAAGGTTTTTCTAGGAGGTTTGCTGACAGAGCTGGTATCTGGACTGACAAGAGCGCCCTTACAGAGGTAGTAACTGAGGGAACTTTATGCTGAAGACTTGGAGGGGGAAAGTCTCTATCTCCTTGGACACTGGGAAAAGTTTGTTGCTTGCTTGGCTAGAGAGACCTTGGGAAGTTGTTACCAGGATTTGAATTCTGCTATGAAGAGACTGTATATTACTAAGATTTTCTATGAAGAGATTGTACAGAACTATGTATGGTAACTGTTTGGGCCAGAGAACTAAAAGTAAAGACTGAAATATGCTAATTCCCTGAAAGACTGATATTTGTGGGGCTGATTCTGACAATACTTATCAGGCACAGCTGCTCTGTTACACATGGTTAGGAAAGTGTCTGCAGAATTAGCGCACTCCCCAATACACACAGAGAGGGAATCTGCTCCTTGTGCTGTCCAATCTGCCAGAAGGAGAGCTCAGAAGCTGCTGTTATAATAGATGTCACTTATTAGACCTGAACAGAAAAAAACAAAAAGTTGGAGAATATCTCCTCCACCGCCCTCCCGCAGGGACTCTACCCATTGTTCTGGGTAGTTTGTTGGGAGCTGGGAGTGAACAGCAGAGAATGGATTGCCCCATTGTGACCTGTTGCGTACTTTCTCCAAGCAACTGAGATTGGCCACTGTCGGAGACAGGATGCTGGGCTTGATGGACCATTGGTCTGACCCAGTATGGCACTTCTTATGTTCTTAAAACTGACCATTCAGTCCTACTCTTTGCTTCTTATCCTTTAACCAGTTACCGATCCATAGTAAGACACTATCTCCTATCCCATGCCTTTTTAATTTTCTCAAGAGTCTCTCGTGAGGGACCTTATCAAATGCTTTCTAGAAATCCAGATACACTATATTTACCTTGTCCACATACTTATATACACCCTCAAAGTATTCTAACAGATTAGTGAGGCAGGACTTACCTTTGCTAAATCCATGTTGGCTCTTTCCCAAAAGCCATGTTTATCAACATGCTCAGGGATTCTGTTCTTAATGATAGTTTCCACCATTTTTCCCGACACAGACATCAAGCTTACTGGTCTGTAGTTTCCAGGATCACCTCTGGATCCCGTTTTAAATACCGGGGTTACGTTTGCCACCCTCCAGTCCTCAGGTACAGTGGCAGATTTTAGTGATAGGTTACAAATTACTAACAGTAGGTCTGCAATTTCACATTTGAGTTCCTTCAGAACTTTGGGGTGAATACCATCTGGTCCTGGTGACTTGTTAGTATTTAGTTTGTCAGTTTGCTCTAGAACCTCCTCCAGAGTCACGTTGATTTGTGACAGCTCCTCCAATTCATCACTTACAAAGTAAGGTTCAAGCGTGGGTATCTCCCCAACATCCTTTGTAGTGAAGACCGAAGCAAATAACTCATTCAGCTTCTCTGCAATCTCCTTTTTCTCCCTAAGCCCCGCTTTCACCCCCTGGTCGTCTAATGGTCCAACGGACTTCCTGCTTCTGATGTACTTGAAAAAGGTTTTATAATTAGTTTTAGCATCTTTAGCAAGTTGCTCCTCAAATTCCTTTTTGGCCGCCTGCCTTATTAACTTTTTACATCTACTTTGGCAACGCTTATGCTCTTCCCTATTTGGGATCTTGGTCTAACAGAAGGGCCACCACCCCCTCCTGAGGGGTACAATCTCACCTTGCTTCAAGGTGATCGATATACCGTGCTTTCAGCTTTAATCGCAGCCAAAATTTTAGGGTGGCTAATTTTGGCCAGACAAGCTACTGAACTAACACCTGTCTCTGCTCTGAGAAGGGCAGTCGGGGTGTTTTTACCCACGTGAAAAATAGAACGTAAAAATCTATTTTGCTCCACCTCTAAATCATAAATCCAAGAAGGGCTCCGTATCAGGGCACCATATAAAAATCAAGAGTTATAATATAAAAGCTATTGCCATCTGTACATATTTGCTGGTATTGGGGAGTCCATAACAGACATGACAATCACTCTGGCTGCAAGAGGGGGAACACCCTGTATCTTTATATCGGGGATGGGGAACCTCAGGCCCAAGGCCCTTGACAAGATTTTATGTGGCCCCTTTTCCAGTGCCTGGATCTGGCCCCTTGGTTCTATGCTCTACCCCCAAGTACTGAAAAACTGAGCTCAGGATAACGTGGCAGAGAGGAGGGCCTGCACACAAGGGATGGGGACAGATCCGTGATCTGGACCCTCCTTTTCTTGAATAAACCCGTTAAGCACCCCCGCCCCCAGCCTCTATGGGTGAAAACAGACATGACGCTAACCACCCTTGGTGGTCATTTCTGCATGTTTCAGGGCTGCATAGGGCACCAATACAGCCCTGCAACATGCATAAATAACCACCAAGGGTGGTTAGCGTCATGTCTGTCTTCCCCCTATGTGGCCCTCGGAGCTCATACTAATATTCAGTGTGGCCCCCAGGACAAAAAAGGTTCCTCACCCCTCCTTTATATAAACTATAGGCTCAATCTACTGGGGGCTGTGCTTTTCTTCTTAATGGGGAAAAAAGTACAAAATGTCTAGGCTCTGTAAAACCATTTACAGGTTCAAAGCAGCACTCGGTAACGTTAAGCAGGGCCTATGCAAGTACATGGCCGAGCAGGGGGCGAGGCCCACATACTAATATTTCCCCCCAACCCTTCTCAGACTCTGCTGCGATGCAGTTCGTAAGCGGTCTAGCCCAAAGGGTTTGTCCCAAGGAATCCAAAGACATGTGAGCCAGGCTGCTATTAAATTGAATACTACTGACTGACTGCAGCATGTGTGTCATGGGGTTCTGGTTACGGATGTGTCATGAGTACGTGAGTTCTTGGCTAGAATATGTTGTAAAACCGATTAAAGTAACCGGGGATGTTTGGTGTCTATATAATCAGTGTAATGTATAGAACACCATGGTGTGAATTGTGTGACATGAACTATCAATCGTAGGGGCCAGCATGAAAGTTATAGTAAAAGCTTAGAGAATGGAATGGGGAAACTCATTCAAGATAAGCCTGGCCTGGTCCACCCAAAGGAGTCTGGCCTGAATACGCATCCAAGCAGCCTATGTGACCTCAAGCAGATACCTGGGGAAAGGTGGGAAGAGGCACAAAGAGAGCTTGAATATTTAAAGCTGGGATTCTCAACCTGGTGCTCGGGAGCACCAAAGTGCTCAAGCGATGGGTGAAAGTGCTCCCCAAGCTCATTCACGCAAATGATGCGGTGCTCCCAAGTAGGCACGTCACTCCGGCGTTCATGACTGGGAAAAGGTTGAGAACCCCCAATTTTAAAGGGCGCCTGGATAGCACCTAAAGGGTGAGAGAGACCGCTCCTAGAGAATTGTTGTGAAGACGCTGCCGGCATGGCAACAATGGGGCTTGCCAGGAGCAGACAGGACAACTTGCTTTATAGAACTGGATCTGAGCTTGGGCAAGAACTTAGGGACGCTGTCTAAGTTTAGCTAGCATTGCAGTCATTTGATTTTATTTCCTTATATACATTTTGTATTGACTTTGAACCAATATTCTCTTAGTCCTTCTATAAAGACGTGCTCATTATAAAAGCATACGTCTGTGTGGTGACCGGTAGTGTGCCGACTGGGAATAGACCGAAACCAATTCACTTTTCTGATGACCAGGGAGCCCTGAGATACAAGTGAACCCCTTACGCAGCCTGGCCCACTCTAGGGAGAGTGGTGCTCGGCGGTTAGGTTACTGCAAGTGGGGTAACTGAGTCATGGCTGATCCAGTGGCACTTTTGGGGGACTTCAGAGAGAAGGGAACCCCAATCATGACCACAATGTGTTGTGGATATTTTTAGTGAGATACCAAAATTCCTTTTGCACTATTGAAATGTGATGGAGTGAATAAATTCCCCCCCCCCCGCCCCATTTCCTCTCCGAGTGTGCATGTGGACCCGGTTCCCTGCCTTCTGCAATTGTAGCAATTAGGCAAAAATCAGCACTTTCCCAAACTCCCACAGAAATGGTCTGCGAGGACACACAAAGTTCAGGCACTAGGACCCAGCAGCTGCCACCTGGGAGCAGAACAGGAAGTACGAACCTCAGCGAGTAGCTCTCGGCAAAGCCATCCCTCCCTCTTTCCCATCACCTCTCCCAAATCCTCCTTATAGAACATTCCCCCAATGGGAGGTTTGTCATTTCAGTTCAGTGGGTTGGCTTTCCTTCTAGCCACCCCCCACCCACAGCATAGTTAGCAGCCCTTGCACTTGAGGTGAATGCATGTGTTGTGCGAGGGGTGTGTGTGTGTGTTTTGCACGCGCAGAGCAGGCTGGCGTGCAGCTTTTGGGTTTGCTTAGGGCAGCGAAAATCCTTGCACTGGTCCTGGATGAGACCTCTGATTGTCACGGGCGGGGAGCGAGGAGCAAGAGAGAGATCACGGGATTGTGACCGGTTTGTGCACTTTTCCAAAGTAACGGAAGCTACGTCTGTCAGGATACTGGGCTAGGTGGATCATTAGCCTGACAGCTCTTAGATCTTGGTGTTTCTACCAGGTCAAAGGGGGTGGAGGTGGAGAGAGGAGGAACACGAGGGGGGAGAATTGCGATAAGTTCCTAAACCCCAGAATCCCCATCCTCCAAACTACAAGAATTATTTTTCTTAACCTACATTAAAATGAGTAAAATAATAAATGAAAGTAATAGCACCAGAAATTGTCTTCAACCGTCAGCATGGAGAGGATGGGAATAGGGACCCCACCAGATGTTAGGGTGTAGCAGGGCTCGACCCTTCTCTCAATCAATGGGCCTGGCTTCTATATGTGGGGCAGGAGATGGTCGGACACAGAATACGCAGGTCCCTGATTAAACCCAGCCAGCCAGCACTGGGACTAAAGAACGTTTTCTTACAAACTTTCACACAATTTTTATTGTTAAATTAGTGAAGTTTCTTAAAAATATACACTAGACAATGAACACTGACTCAACACATTGGAGTTGTTGGCTATTCTCATACTATCTGTAATGGGTCAGTGGGTATTGTATGTATTTTACATGATTAACCAATAAAACTCAACAAATTAATATATAATATAATTTTAAATTTATTGTGTATATGTCGAATTTGGTGTGTGTGTGTGTATATATGTGTGTATATATATATATATATAAAAACACACACACACACACACACACACTGGACAATTATTAAATCAACTACAGGCCTGGGCTGAAAGGGAAGGCATTTTAGAAGAACACGTGGGCTTTAGAAACAATAGATCCACCATAGGACAGGCTTTTGTCCTCAATCATATAGTCAATAAATATCAATGCTGTAACCGTAAGGTTTTTGCAGCATTCCTTGACTTGCCCTCTGCATTTGACACAATATACAGGACTAAGCTATGGCTTGAGCTAGCTCGTCTTTGTGTTGATAAGCGATTATTGTTCCTGATTAAATCGCTTTATACGAACACCATGTTGAGAGTGAAAGTTTTCCCCAGGTGGATCCCTGTCAGAGCCGGTCCAGACCTACCATGGAGTTGGGCAAGGATGTTGCTGGCTCCTATATTATTTAATATTGTTAATTCGCTTACAGTTGATCATAGAGATGTAGGAAGTACCGTCCCCCATGTGTTGGGCATAGCGAGGCCTTTATGTTACTGTATACTGTAACATAAATACTGATGATACTGTATTGGTATCATTAAGTAAGCTTGTACTTGATAGATCATTAAGGGACTTTGGGGATAGATGTAGAGAGAAGAATCTCACCATAAATTATGAAAAAACTAAAATTCTACTAAGTGATTTATTAAATATAGTTGGAGGCTTCAGGGACACAAATTAGAGCAAGTGTGCGTATACAAGTATCTTGGCATTATTTTTGCTTCAAATGGGGCACGGCTGGCCCATGCCCTGACTATTAAGCAGAAGGCTAAGACAAAAATTTGGCCCATTCAGTGTTTGTTTTTTTTAACCGATATGGCCAAAAGTGTATCAAGGCCGTCCAAAAAATTATAGAAGTAAAATTAGAAGATACCATGCTTTATGGTGTACAATTTTGGGGAATTGACTGCCAGTTAGTTGGTCACTAGGCTGCAATCGGTAATTGGAGACGGGTGCCGAGACTTCCGCCTCCAACGCGCGCAGCAATAATAAACCTAGAATTAGGCATGCAATCTGTTGCGGCACAAGCCACAACTCAAATTCTCACATTTTGGGCCAAGATGAGAAATGCTCCAGCCACCTCCCTCCTGAGACTTGCTATGAATGAAAAGCAATGTGATCATATAGGGGGTAAGGATGCATGGTGGGCAGATGTTGATAAATGCCTGTGCTGCCTAGGCTTTTCAGAACCTTTTTTTAAGGACAAGTCTAGTACTCAGGTCATTAAACTTATTAAACAGAGGATTTCTGATATAGATAGAGCTGTAGCTTCCAGCTCTTATAACGCCTTTTTATAAATATCTGATCCCACCTAAGGGTGGGGCCTCATATTCCTTGGCTAACTGATCCTGTTCTTAGACATGCCTACATGAACAGAAGAGTGCAAACTATGCAAACATCGGTTCTATTGGGGAGATTCAAAAGTCTTCCTTATAAGGACAGAATCTGCCCATGTGGCGGAGGGATTGAGAATTTGGAACATTATTTTTTACTATGTCTGTTTACAGTAATATACGTAGACCGTTACAGGGAGTCATAAAATGGGGGACCCATTGCCCCAAAATCCAACCACTAATCTATTTATTGATGGACTGTGAGCCTGCCAGAACTAAGATGGTTGCAATTTACGCCACCAGGCTTGCTAAACTTCGTATGAAATATTATTTGAATTTGGTCCCAGCTTTTCGACAAGATACTGATACGCCTATTATGGCGGATGGAGTTGCAGGATGAACATGGGTCCATCCGTATGAAGTGGAAGAACATGGTAGTACGGGCTCTCCGAAGCCTGATTGATACTGTTTGGCTTTGGGACAGACCATTGCATGTGTTAACAATGCTCCCAGATATAGGATGTGTGATATAGATTTTACTTTTTATCTTTACTTTTATTGCGGTCTGATTTTTGTATATATTCTGATGTTTGCTTTGGCCATGTGGCTGACAATAAATAGATTGATTGAATTAGTGAAGTTCTTTATAGAAGAGCAAACCTGGAGTCTCGTGGGACCTGTGAATCACAAGGCTGCTGAAAGGTGCGCACACAGTGGTTTTTCAAGGGCACAGGCGAATACAGGAGCCAGGAGTCCAAAGAGCAAAAAAAGGGCAGATCGCCTCCCGGAAAGAATCATTGAAAGTGAAAATTGGAGCCTCAGTATCGGCATCTGAAAATGCCAACCAGCCTCCCTCCCAGTCCAGACACACCCGGATCCTCCTGGGGTACAAGCTACGAGTCAGAGGGGTGCGAGGGGAGGAGAGGGCTTGGAAACGATCCCAACATAACCTCAAGGCCCAGATCCCCTTCTCGGGTTGAAGGGAGAGCCAGCCTTTCCTGGTGACCGATGTTCTGGCTGCCCCAATGGTCCAGCCTTCCTTGCCTGCCACCTCGACCTCCCAGTAATGCCTTCCCGAGAGGAATCCCTCCGTGCCCAGCACGCAAGAAGTCAAATCAAATCTTTCAGGATTGTCGGGCAAAACCTGCCTTGTAGGCCCAAAGCTCACACTTCTCCTGTATTTGGAGATCATGAGGTTGGGGTGAGCTGTTGCTGGGTGCAGAATGACCGCCACTGTGGAAGAGAAAGAGGAAGAAAGATTCAGTTATAGAACTGTAGGGCTGGAAGAGCCAAATCAATATAGGGAATGGTTGATATGTTAATTTACATTTATTGTCCTATTTTTAATAATACTTCTAATAAATCAACATCTAATGCGCTTTTCCGTTATATGTACAAAGCTTTATTCCACATAAGCTATTGGCATGTTTCGACTCATAACGTCTTCCTCAGAATAGCGTGGATATTCTTACAAACTGTTCCAAAACGAATTCTAAAATACAAAACAAGTAATTTAACAGAGGACTAACCACTCCTCTATATATCATTAAAAATATATCTGAATACAAGAGAAAGTGAGCCCATCAACATATGAATTCAAATTATTGTAAAATGAATATCCATCTACTAATCTTGCCATGACATCTCATTCATTCAATGATTCAGACAGTACATTACATTAATACATAATTATTTGCATAAAGCAAACCATGCACATCTTTTACAAATACCACCCGTTAGTCAATGTACTGATGAACAAAGGAAGTAAAGTATGAATAAAATGATAACCAACCCAAATTACCTGGTATCCTTTGTAAATTTTAAAAAAAAAGCATCAAAGAAGAAAAGCAAACCTCTTCACAATGAAACCAAGTCTAAATAGAAAACGAAAATCAACCAGTGGCCATAGTCAACAACCACCCAATTTTTACTATATGGAGTATTGGACAAACCTCCTCCACAAAAAAAAAAAAAAAGAGAAAGGAGGGGAGGGAGATTGCTAGAACAATATCCCAATCCTACCTCCTTGTAGTAAAGCATGTAGCTCAACTCAACGTGAGTTGTTAGTGAGGGCAGACTTTTTACCTCGTAAAAAAGTTATTCATATGGGGGGTTGGTGGACCGGTTTTGGGTCATTACAAGGGTGGACATTGTAAATTTTGTCAGTTTACTATGAATATTAAATCTTTTGCATTTAATGGGCAGACAATACAGCTGAGACATTTCAGTAATTGTTCAACCACTCAGGCAGTGTCATTAAATGTCCATGTGAATTGTTGTACATTGGACAGACAAGGAGAGCATTAAAAGTGCGCATTGGGGAACATATTAGTTGTTTAAAAAGAAATTACATCTGCACCTTTAGTGCAGCATTTTGATGTGTGTGGCCACAATTTTCACAATTTATCCTTTTGTGCCATAGAACAGATTAATGGCACAGAAAGGGTTGAACAAAGGCTGTTACGACGCAAAGCAATTTGGATTTTCAAATGTAATACTGTTAAACCCTTTGGTTTGAATGATTCTTTAGAATTGAAATGTTTTTTGTAAAAGGTTTTCCATACACAACGATTTTACAAAATACCCCCCCAAGGTTGTCTGGTATAATTCATATTTATGCAATACAGACTGTAGGTTTTAATTTAGTGGTTAAATATCGATTTATCCAGAGCACTGCGAGGATTTGATATATTCAGAGTCCTGGGCGATTGAGGTTTTACATTTTTATGTTTGAGTCCTAGTTTATTTAGTGTTTGATTTATCTTTAGTCCTGGATGATGGAGGTTTTTTGTATTTGTTTTAATTCATTTTGAGGTTTTGAGAACATATTTTGGTTGAAGTTTAAAGTTACTTAGTATGTGATTTGTTTTGGCTTATTCAGAGTTTTGGGCGGCTTTCTTTTGGCCGTTCCCTTTGAAAGTTTCCCTCAGTTGAGGGTAGCTAACACATCCAGATGAGGCAGTTTTTAGTAAGTCTATTTAGAGAGGGTGTGTTCAGTTCATTGGGTTATTTCACCCATAGAAGAAGTTCTTCCCTGTAGGTTCCTTCCAAGGGGTTTGAGTGCTAAGCAAGAGTTTTGATTCCTTACCAGGTATGTCTTTCAAGTTTGTGGTTAGAGGTCTGGCAGGGATTTTTGTTTGTTTGGGGGTTTGTTTAACAGTAGGTGTTGACCAGTTGGTAGTCTGAATACATTTTTTGTGGGGTTTTTTGGAATTCCTGGAGTAGTTTTTTTTATCAAGTAACAACATTTGATGTCTTTATTTCAGATTCAGTGCGGTTTACAGTATGTTTGTTCTATATGCTTTACTACAAGGAGGTAGGATTGGGAGATTGTTTTAGCAATCTCCCTCCCAACCTTTTCCCTCTCCCCCTCCCCTCCTTTCTCTCTTTTTTTTTTTTTGGTGGAGGAGGTGTGTTCAATACTCCATATAGTAAAAATTGGGTGGCTGACTATGGCCACTGGCTGATTTTTCGTTTTCTATTTAGACTTTGTTCCATTGTGAAGAAGTTTGCTTTTTTTTCTTTGATTTTTTGGAATTTACAAAGGATACCAGGTAACTTTGCTTCCTTTGTTCTCCAGTACATTGACTAACGGGTGGTATTTGTAAAAGATGTGTATGGTTTGCTTTATGCAAATAATTATGTATTAATGTAATGTACTGTCTGAATCATTATTGAATGAATGAGATGTCATTATGGCAAGATTAGTAGATGGATATTCACTCATTTTACAATAATTTGAATTCGTATGTTGATGGGCTCACTTGCTTTCTCTTGTATTCAGATATATTTGATATATAGAGGAGTGGTTAGTCCTCTGTTTAATTACTTGTTTTGTATTTTAGAATTCGTTTTGGAACAGTTTGTAAGAATATTCCACGTAGGCTATTGACATGTTTCGACTCATAACGTCCTCCTCAGAATAGTGTGGATAAAGCTTTGTACCTATAACGGATAAGCGCATTCGATGTTGTTGATGTATCAGAAGTATTATGTTAATTTACTTTTTTTGTCCTATTTTTATTATCAACCATTCCTTATATTGATGATTTGTTGTTTGTTTGTGTTGCTATTTGGGGAATTTGGTTTCAAGTGAGTATCCCTTATGTTGTAAGACTTTTTGGGCTAGAAAAGACCAAAAAGTTCATCTAGTCCAATTCTCTTCTCCAAGGCAGGATACCCTGGATCTACAGCATCACAGACAGATGCTTCTTCTGATGGCTTATGGAAACATACAGGAAGAGATTTCATATCCTCTTTACAAAAATAGACACTGTGCAAATGCGTGACATGTAACCTGCAGTGAAGGCTTGTTCTCAAACACACTTTTTAAGAGGTAGGTACCTGCTTAACCATGTTAGCCTCCCCTGTGTTCCCATGAGTGAAGGTAAAAGGAAGGCATTTAGCTTTTTTTTTAAAAAAAAAAAAGTTTAAATTTTTAAAGTGTCAAAGTGGGTAAGAAACTCCTATTCTGGGGGAGGAGGGCTTGATCTTGTGTGTAGGAGGGAGGTAATGACTTCTCCACCCAAGTCCTTAGCTCTTCCAGCAATCCTCCTTTTTCCCATGCTTATGTGAGGGGGAAAACCAAACCCCTCTGCCTCATGACTGCTTATTATTCCAGCTCCCACTTCTGCAAGTTCCAAAAGGAGGGAGACTGATGAGGAGGCATTTAACCCACATTTCCCCATTGCTCTTGAGAACAGAAGCAGAGGGGAGGTAGTTTCTCCATCCCTGTGAAAACCAAACCTAGCTTGCCATGGTTGCTAGTCAGCACATATGCCGATTCCCCATTTTTGGCCTGAAACAGAGAGGCTAATTTTTTTACAAGTTCATAAATCAAGATGTCACTTATGCAGTGGTAATAGTTATTCTGATTGTTGATGAAAGCCATAAGTAGATATCCTCATCATGATGTTTACTCTGAATGTGGATAAGATTGGGGGCATGGGGGGGGAAGTGGTTCAGATGCTCTCTCTTTGACCAACTTGGTTATCCACTGAACTGCTTTGTCTCCATTAGTGCTGAAACGAATATACATGACAATTTCTGTATCCAATGAATGTGCTCGCTTTGATTCCAATCGGACAAGGAAGATATTTGATCCCACGTCATAGGATATTTCTGCTCAAGTATTTCAGTCACTTCATTTTGGTATTCTGACATTTTGGCAATAGCCAAAATGTCCAAAATAAATTGACTATCTGATACGGTTGTGAATATCATTCTGAGATTTGGAGAGCTGAATGTGCAAACCGTACCTGTGGGGACACAGTCTATTATTCAATTCAGCTCGAGTTCCTGCCTCTCCCATTTTGGTCCAATGTGGAACCAACCCTCTTTCTAGACCAGGGTGGGGGAACCACAGGCCCAAGGGCCAAATGTAGCCCTTGGCAAGCTTTAGTGTGGCCCCTTTCCAGTGCCTGGATCTGGCCCTTCCAGTCTCTACCCTCCAAGCACCGAAAAACTGAGCTCAGGATGATGGAGCAGAGAGGAGGGCCTGCACACAAGGGTAGGGGGACCGATCCACAGCACAGATCCATGATCTGGATCCTCCTTGAATACACCCATTAAGCATCCCCACCCTAAGCCACTGTGGCTCTCGGAGCTCATACTAATTTTCAATGTGGCTCCCAGGACAGAAAAGGTTCCCCACCCCTGCTCTAAACTAAGGAAATGTCTTAACTATAGATTGACAGGGATCATGAGCTTTTTTTGGTGGTTTCCTTTACCCCTTTTAATTTCGACAGTTGCAGAACCAACAAGAAATGTTGTGAATGGAATTGAATTAAACTCTTGGTGGCAAAAAAAAAAAAAAGCCAGATGATTGAGAAATGATTTACCTTTTTCTTTATTCATTTCTGCCAGCAGGTTCTCTAGAAGAAGATTAAAAAAAGGTAGATTTTCAGAACATTAAATATTAGGTTGCTGCTCGCTAAAATAATGAGGGCTTGGGCCCCGTACAGCACAGGTCTGAAGTACAGGAGATTAAAAAGGATGGTGACTACGCTGGAAAGAGTTCAGAGGAAAGCCGCATGGATGATAAACAGGACTGTAGGAAAGAGCGATGAGGAGAGAGTGAAGAAACTGGGAATGCTTAGCCTAGGGAAAAGATTACCGCGTCTATTTCTATGTTTCTGTATAGCACCAAGTACATGACTGGTGCTATATAAATGGTGATAATAATAATAATAATAAAAGGGGACATGATCAGACTTTCCAAGTATGTAAAAGGCTGCTCCAAGCCAAATGATGCCCAGTTTTCTCTGGTCACTGCAGATAGGACCAGAGGGCCTAAAGGAGAAAAGATTGAAGATAAATTAGGAAAGATTTTAGGCAGTGAAATAAGTTAATAAGGGAGGAGGCAGAGATGTCCCATCACTGGAGACTTTTAAAATAGGTTCGACTGACCGCTCTCTGGGATGGTGTAGTTCAGGGGTAGGAAACCTCAGCCCCATGGGCTAAACACAGCTTGTTTTATTGGACCCCTTTCCCGTTCCTACCCCTCATCGCTGAAAGACTGAGCTCAGCGTAAGGGAACAGAGATAAGGGGGATACACCCTAGGATAAGGGGCAGATGTGCAATCTGGACCCTCCTCTGAGCACACTCGTTAGCGCACACGCGCGCACACACACACACCCCCAAACTTCTCTGCAGTTCTCAAAGCTTCTCAATGAATTGGGAGAGAAACCTTTCCCCATTCCCAGGGTAGGTCATACTTCATGGCAGGGGCTGGACTAGGTAATCCTCGGAGGGGAGGGGGGGGTCCCTCCAGCTCTATGCTTCTAGAAGCACAATTCTGGATTATTATTATTTTTTATGTGGCTATTTAATTTGAAGTTAGGCACATGAGCACTTTGCCTCGTTGGCAGGATCCTCTATTCAGGAGCTGGAAATGACGCAAGGGCCATCTAAGCTGCTGCTTCTAACTTTTTTACAGCAGGTCACCCACCTCCCTTCTGCTCGTCTGTGATAGTGGAGACCCTTCCCCTCATCCACCTCTTACTTTCTTCCTCTCCTTCCCACCCTCCCACTGCTTCCCCTTGCTATCCTGGTTTGGAGATTTTTCTCTCCCACCCCTAACTCAGCCAGAGTGCGGAGCTAGGAGTTTGTCAGCTGGGATCCTTCTTGTGACCTGCTTTCCACCCCCACCCCCCTTCCCAGAATACCTAGGATCTAATCCAGGTCCCTGCAAGAGGACAGGATTTGCTGTATCAAAACTGTCCCCGACAGAGGTTTGCTCAGGCTCGCCTTAAGATCCGCTGCAATGAAGGCAATTCCACCACCATCCTTAGGCAGTCTGTTCCACGTTCGCTTGAGGAGCGGGCCACATGGAGCCCGCAGGCTGTAGGTTGGAAATCTGTTGAGATCCATGCTCCTAGTGTAAGGGGAAGCCAATAGGTAGATTGTGATCTACTAGATCACATGGGGGGGATGGAGATCAGCCTCTCACAGATTGCCTCTAGGGGAGAGAGTGGGATTGGCACCCCATAGGGGGTCTCCCTCTGGAAGAAACTGGGTAGGAGAGCTCCTCCACTGCAACGGGGAAGGTTGTCTCTAAAGGAGAATGGTCGTCGCTCCTGCGACCAGTAGCTGAGGTATCCTAGAGCTGTGAGACAGGAGGAGGGGTCCCAGCATTGAGTGCCGGAGCCAGCAAGAGGGTTCATGGTAGCTCACAAGGAGATCCAGTGCACCCTAGCTCTGGCCACCCCCTCGAGGGTTGAAAGTGGAGCCAGCCACCAAGCCTAGGATCCCCAAAGGTGCCAGTTCAAGGCCCAGCTCCTCTCAATCTAGGTCCCTCGTGCGCCAGATCCCACCTGCTGGCTGGCCTCTCTGCTATGAGATCGCCTGGTTAAGGTTTAGAACTAGGGTTGCCACCTATGCCCATTTTTTTTAATTTTTTTTAAAGGAACAGATAGGTCCATTAGCAGCTATTATCCAGACAGGATCAGGGAACATGACGGGAGCTGGGGAGAAAAGAACAGGGAATGGATCCCCCATCGTGACCTGTTGGGTGCTTCTTGCAAGCCACCGTGATTGGCCACTGTCAGAGACAGGATGCTGGGCTAGATGGACCCTTGGTCTGACCCAGTATGGCCCTTCTTATGTTCTTAACACTTATGAAAAATGCATGACGCCTAAGGCACCAATGCAGGGCCCGCAACGTGCATTTTTCATACGTGTTCCTTAAAAAATTGCAGAGGTGGCAACTCTGGCCCTTCTCTTTGCTTGTTCCCACCATTGGGCTGAAGTCTGACAGCACCCCGAGGGTCTAAATTTATTATTATTAATTATTATTATTAGCTTTTATATAGCACCAGCGATGTACCTGGAGCGTTACAGAGAATAAGACAGACACGGTCCCTGTCCCAGAGCTCACAATCTAAAGAACTTAGATTTTCAAAAGTGTTCCTTTACCTGTGAATTGCATGCACACGTCCTTCAGAGATGCATATTTTTGGGCAAAGCAGTGAACTTTTTTTTCCAGATAAGGAGAGATGGGCCTGGGTTCCTGAAACCGTACTGTTTTCCAGCTAGAGGGGGTGGATGATAATTGCATTTAAAACCTCTCCCCCCTCCCCCCCAAGTCACAAGAAATAATCCTCGGTACTACTGGATAGGCCCTGGCTCAAGGGCAAGGCGGATCAATGCTGCTAACGGGTCTAAGGGTGGAGACCCACCCCACCCACCTCATCAGCCAAATCTAGCCTAAAGCCATCTAACTCCTGGATCCAGCCCCCGCCCTCCAGCACTGAAGGAGTACGATCAGAGAGGAGGCAGTGGCGACAAGAGTAGGAGTCGAGTCACAAGGCCAGATCAGTGGTGGGGAACCCAATCTGGCCCATGGCTGGTTTTGGCTTGGCTTGGCTCCAGTTCAAGAATCTGCCCCAAACATCCAGTCTCTGACTCCCTGCATGAACTATGGGGAAGGGAGCGCAGAGGGAGGCGAGCACTCAAGGATATTTTATTTAAATGTATATGCCACTCTTTCTCAGAGGCTCAGGGTGGCTAACAAGTCATTAAAAACATTAACAAATAAACACACAAAAAACCTAACCTCCCCCCTCCCTGCAATCCTCCCACAACTCAACCCCCCACACCACCCCAGTCCCCACCTGCTAAATACCTTTTCAAATCTTACACTGCCTTGAGAAGACACCCAGCCCCAGGCTCAAACAAACCACCAGGGGAGGGAATTCCAAAGCAATTGGGCAGCAACAGAGGAGATAGCTCCATAGCATCTATCCATCATCTGGCCTCTCCTTCCATCCTGAGTGCACCACCTAAGTGCCCCCAGCTCCTGTCCAGACCACGGCGCTTACGCTAGTTTTTAAAAGTGGCCTTTGGAAATAGAAAAGGCTCTCTGCCCCTCACCTACATTTTGACTCGACTTTAGTACGGTGGGAAAGGAAGATGGTATTTTAATCCTCCTCTTGGCACAGTGAAGGCAGAAGGGGAGTGAGAAAGCGCACATACCTGCTCAAGTTGTTCTTGATGTCCTGGGGGGGGGGGGGGGGGGGNAGGAGGGGAGGGTTCAGTGCCACATACCAGACATTGGGGGGCCCTCCTACTCTGCAGGGGACTCCTTTGTATTACACTTTTAAGAACCCTATGCAGTTCCCCAGATAAAGGCTCCACAAACCCTAGGGAGGCAGCGACGCTGTAGGAATCCCTATGGGTTAACCACCCGCAGAGCAGTTCTGCTCATGAAAACACACTCCTAGGAGGGTGTTGTAAGAGGCTCCACCTTTCTCTGGTGGCCCATATGAGCAACTTTCAATAGGGGGACATCGGTTTTGTGCAATTTTTAAAGCTCGGTTTGCTTTTGCACAGGTCTATTCAGCCTGGCTTTGCGCTTGGTCCTGTAGCGGTTCAGAGACATTTGCACACAGCCTGTGCTGTGCGGACAGCCCTTAACCCCCCCCCCACAGCCAGGAAAGAGACAGGAGGAAAGCTCAAACTATATATACCCTGGCTGAGAAGGGAACACTTCAGTTAGGAGGCAATCACAAACCCCACACTCGTCTTTTGATCCTCCAGGGTTTTAGGACTGAGTAAGACCTAGCCAAGAAGTGCTTAGACAGAGATAGTATCACACACATTTCACAGATCAGACAGGCTGCTGGGTCAGACCCATGGTCCATTGAGCCCAGCATCCTGTCTCCGACAAGTAGCTCAAGAAAAGTTAAAGTACAGATCATGGAGGTGTGCCTCATCTCCTGCTAACCACTCCCAACTATCAGTAGTCAATGGTTTAACCCCAAATGTGTAATCATTTATGGCTCTATCCTCTAAGAATTTAGCTAGTTTCTGCTTAAAAAAAACATATAGATCAAAAGGAATAGCAAGTGAGGCAAGCTGAAATTCCTAGATCACTTACCCACACCTTCGAATCCTTGTGAGAGGAACTGAAAGGAATGGGTAGAGGCTCACTCATACATATGTTTCATTTTTACTTCAGGCTCCTGATTATTTGATTGGTTATTTAATTGACAATGTAGGCCCTCAAGTCAATTTTTATTTATTTATTTATTTTTATTTATTTAAAACTTGTATCCCACCCCTCCTGCCCAATGTCTGCGCAGGGCAGGATTTTACCAACTTAAGTATGTGGTGTCTTGTTTCAAGAAGATCCTGGTTGCTAATCCGTGGTACGTGGGTGGCAAGCCTGTAACGGGCCTTGGGCAGAAAAGGAATTCACCCTAGAGAGACTTACCTGGGTCATAGCTTAATCCTTTCTCCCAAGAACTTACGACCTGTGGCCCGACTCAACTTTCCATCTGAGCTAGTTGGTGTCTAATAATCATTCAAACTCACATTGTGCCTGCAACAGTCAGATGCCTCACCTTCAGGAGTTGTTTTGAAGGCTTCAGACACCCTCTCTCCATTTCCGCAATTGTTTCATCGAGGTCTGCCATCTCCTCAAAGAGCTTCCTTAAGGTCTCCTCCTGCTCCTGGACAATCTCTTTCTCCAGCTCCCCCAGGTGGGTCAGGAGCAGTTTCTCCTGCATCTTCAAAAACTGGTGCAGCTCCTTGAAATCAGAGACCATCCTGTGCCTCTCAGTTTTTATCTGCATCTATATCATGTGCATACAGGTTGGGGCGTGGTCACGAAGGGAGCAGGGAAAGAACATATTTTATGTTAATACTGTATTGCTGGAGAAATCTATTTGACACCAAAAATAATGGACTTAACAAGGACCTATATTTCTCCAGCCACTACAAATATCTGTTAGACCTTACAGTGTACTAGATTTTTAATTGTGATCTTCTGTACCAAGTTCCTAGACCTCATTCTAGCCACTTTGTCTCCCTGTCTGTAACTGACCCAGTCAGCTGAATAGTCAACCTTTGTGTTACTGTGAACCCAGTTCCTTTGATGTGCATATTTACTTCTCCTGATAAGCGGTTTCCCACAATATACTCAACCCATATGTTTGCCATCTCTGTGTGTTTAACCATACCTATTATTTCTTAGTTTGTCTCCTACACCACTATATAATTTTACAGCAGTTGTCTGGCACATCTCTCTCCCTCTTTACTCCCTCTCCTTCCACCTTATTCTATCTACTCCTATCAATTCCATGCCTCCTCATAGATCTACTCTGCTTTTCCTGAGTTTATATATTTCTAATATTTCTACTGGCTGCACTAAATGCCTGAGAAAGGGCCCTGTGGGGCCCAAACGTTTGCTTATTTCCACCAACAGTTGGTCCAATAAAAGAGATCCTTCGAACCATTTTGTCTCCCAATAAAAACAATTCATGCAGTAGCTAGGTTTGCTTTCTTATCCAGCAAAAGTCAGACTTAGCCTTGGGTTTTAATCTCTGCAGTTTATTTTATGGGTTTGTAATTTTTATGCATTATGGATTTTATAATTTGTGATAGCGGAAAGCTGACCAATAAACCTTACCTACCTACTTGCAACAAGCACTTACCAGGTAGCTCTGGAGCCTCTCTTCTCTTTTCAGTCTAAAATCCTGCAACTTTTCTCTCTCATTCTTGAGACTCTCCACCTGGCTCCCAATTTTTATCTGAGAAAGATAAATTAAAGAAAGAAAAATGGGAAGCTCTCATGCAGCCAAGGTTAAAGAAAGTCTTTAAACAGGAGACCGCTATGCAAAGTCAAGCCACTGGGTGCAAACTAGGCCTTCCCTGAAGCCAATGGCTTAGCTCCTGGAGTGTTCACCAAGGTGCCGTTCCATGATCCTAGCCTGTGTGCAAGAGAAGAGTTTTACACTGGACCAGGAGAGATTAGACCAGGCAGGAGATAATTAACAGTTGTGCCACAAACCTCAAGAATAAAGGTACCTGATAGTTTTAACCTAAAGAGACCACCCCATCTGGGCATTCATTTTTTAAAAGTTCTCATAACTAGGGATACCCCTTCTTGATTGGGCCACACCCCCAGAGTTGTGACATCATAATACTCTGAAGGGGCATGGCCAAATCAGATGCCTTTTTTTATTTGGCCACTCCCCTTCTGAGTATCTTGATGCCACAACACTCTGGGGAGGTTGGGACCTACCAGAAAAGGGGGACGCAGGGAGGCTGTGGCGAGCTTCTTTCCAACGTGCTCCATGACAGGAAGAGGCGGGGCAAAGAGTCTACCCTGCCCCTTTTCTGATGTGGCCCCACCCACTTCAGAGAGATGTGAGTGATGTCAATCACAATGCTCTGTAAGGGGCAAAGGGACTTGCCACCTATACCAATTTTTAAGGAACTTATGAAAAATACATGTTGCAGGGCCTGTGCCTTAGGCACCAATGCAGGCCCTGCAACATGTATTTTGCCTTAAAAATTGGGATAGGTGGCAATCCTACGGCCGCCTCTTTCTAACATGGCTCCTTATGCTATTGTGATGTCACAATTCTCCATCGTGGTTGCCCCCCCGCAAAAAAAATTAAAAACTCTGCCCCCCCACAGCAATCCCCTTTGGCAAGCCCCAGTTCTCCGCTCTACCAGGGTCATTTCTATGGCCTTAAAGGTAATTTCTGCAGGAATCTGGCACCAAGAAAATGACCATGATCACAGAAAGCAGGGAGGGAATCCTAGTTATTACCTCAGAGTAACTGCTTGCGAGAGCAAGGCATTACTCTGTAAAGAAAGAAGTGAGTTAAGACAGATTCAGGATTTCCCTGCAGACTACTCCCTCCCCCCCCTCCTTCACTCAAATGGGAAAGTACAGATTAAATCACTCTTCCCTGATAGCCTGATGGGATTTCTAGGGAGTTTCCATGGAAGCCCCGCCCATTTGTTGAGCGTTCAAGCTTGCAGGGTGGACAAGATTTCTTCCTTCTGAGTCACCTTGAAAATTAGCACAAGCTTCATGTACGAGATGGGCCTTATGGAGTTGAGGGCAAGAAAGCTTGAGGTGTGCGCTCAGGGTGGGGAAAGAAAGGTGAGGGATCAGATCATGGATCTGTGCCAAACCATCCCTTCTCCTGGGGTGCCCTCATCCCCGGCTCCCTGCCCTAAACCAGGTGGCCAGACTTTGGGGTGCACCTTGATTCAGGTGTAAGCCTCGGGCAATCTACCAAGATCCCTCTCCCACTGGTCTCTCTCCCTCCCTTTTAGAGAGCGTTTCCCTGCGGTACTGGAGAAGCTCTCCTGGGCTGTCTCTTCCACAGCCACACCCCTGGTGCAGCGCTCCTGCTCTCCTCTCCAGAGACACTAGCATGTGATCTACAGTCGAACTCTTGTCTTGGCCGCCCCTGCCTTAAACTCACTCGTTCGGTGGGCTGTGGGGCTGGATCCATGGGTCTGACCCAGAAATTAGGACGGGGCTAAGTCATCAAGAGGGCGGATTTGGACCATGGGCCAGAGACCTGCGCTGAGCAGTTATTAGTCCAGACTGACCGTGTGAACGAGCCCAGGCCAAATCAAAGTGCTCTCTCTACTGCAAGCCCATGGCACCCAGTGTCTCTTACCTTATAGTCCATGGCTGCTTTCTCCAAGGACACCATGGTGTGAGCTCTGTGAGGCTGGGTCACCTGGCAGGTCGCGCAGACGGCTGTCTGATCGGTCAAGCAGAAGCGCTTCAGCGGCCTCCCGTGGTCCCTGCACACGGTCGCTTCTGGCGGAGCGGCCCTTGCTACCTCCAGCCCCAGTTGCTTGGTTATTTCCACCACATTGGCTAGCTGCCTGTTCCTCTTTAGCGTCCTGCTTTTCATAGCCTCCCTGCACTCCGGGCATGGGAATTCAGCATTGGAGGCTCCCTTCCAGCACCGGTGGATGCAGGCTTGGCAGAAATTGTGCCCGCAGTCTAGGGTGACAGGGACGGTAAAATAATCCAGGCAGATGGGGCAAGTGGCTTCATCGTGGAGAAGGGTGATGCTGGAGTTGAGGGCAGCCATGACTGGAGAGATGAGTTTTAGTTTCACTTTCTTAGCAGCGTGACTTTACCTGAAACTAAGAGGGGCGGGGGCTCTTCTTAAAGGCACAGAGCCTCACCGGGGGGGGGGTCTTCTTAAAGGCACAGTTCCTTGTAGGTGTTTGCTAAGCAATTGGACTCCGGGAGTAATAGTTGACTAGAATGTGGGTGCTGTGCTGGTCACACGAGAGCAACAAGAGACAGACTAGCTCAGATGATCCCTTGTATCGGACATTTTTGGTGCTAATTTTCAAGCTGCCTAGCCAAACAGCCCTTCCTCAGGCAGAAGGAGTGATAAGAAAGCCAGAAGCAAAATGGATCAACTATCAGTTGAGACTCTCTCTCTCACACACACACACACCCCTGAGATCCCGATCCTCAGTTGTGCAACACGGTCATAATCATAAGCAAAACGACTGTGCAAATGCAAGAGTCAATTGTCACAGTGCTTCTTGGGAGTTGTAGTTCTGTCTCTCTTGCCGCCATTCTCCCTCATGCAAATATTGCCCGCTCCATCGCCCAAGATGCAATGCGGTTCCTCCTTGTAGCCGGTAGCCTCCTGGGAGTTGTAGTTCCTTCCCTGGGTCTGTGTGACCTAGGGATGCTACTTCTCGCCGTTTGACCCCGAGACTCTCATTTTGATCTCTAGGACAACTCCAACCTATGGGTAGTTGTGTGCTGTTTTTTAATTTGGCCCCTTTCAAACTCTTAGATCTGCCCCTGGATTAGGGTGGCTGTATATACAAATTTTTAGAGGGCACTTATGCAAAATACAGGTTGCAGGGCTGCACTGGCTCCAATTCTCATAACTGCCCTCTAAAAAATTGCATACATGGCAAACCCTTAGTGGCATAGCAAGGCTCTGGTGGGCCAGACCTCATGTCCTAGTTTGTCCCTCTTCAAAGCAAAGGGGTTAGTGCCTCCAGGGGAAGCAGGGCTTACCCATGTGGTTTTTCAGTGCCTTCTCCCCCCTCCTGGAATCCTGCGGAGAAAGAAATTTTAATGGTGGGTGGGGGAGGGTGGTCAGATATGCAAATGTTAGAGGACACTTGTCGTGAGGAGATATGGGGATACATGTAGACCCTACGTGTAACAAATATGTAAAGGAAAATGTTAAAACAACATGTATATAATGTAAGCTGAGAACTGAAAACTCGCTTCATGTAGGCAATGTAAACAGAACCAAGAAGTCATTGCATGAATAAAATTGCACAA
Source organism: Sphenodon punctatus (assembly GCA_003113815.1). Taxonomy (NCBI): domain Eukaryota; kingdom Metazoa; phylum Chordata; class Lepidosauria; order Sphenodontia; family Sphenodontidae; genus Sphenodon; species Sphenodon punctatus. Next base: position 3,592,478 of record QEPC01001126.1, read on the forward strand.
CCAGAAACTGCCTAACACCTTCAAAGACACTAGAAATCCACAATTGACCTCCTAATGGGATACTGTCTACGTGCCATTGAGCACAGCTCACTTGACCAGGAAAAGAACCAAAGGACCCTGGAAGAGTACTTAAGGGGTGATCACAAACACATCTGGAGTGCCTGTGAGTTATCTTGAGTTATCTCATCTTATCAGCAACTGAAGAGGAACCAGCCAGAAGGTCTGGATCAAACAAACTTTGAAGTAAGGACATTGATCTTTTGGAAACTCTTAAAATTTGTACCCAACCAAACCTTCCAGCCTTAGCTGAGAAATGAAGTGAAGTGTTCTTTGGACTTTGATTTAGGGTAAGCCTAGTTAGGAGACTACAAGTGGGCGGGGAGGTGCTTGTCTAAAAGCACCCTGTGATGTACTGGTGGTGATAATGAGACACAGTAAAACTGCACCAGGGAGAGAAGCATCATCTAGACCAGCCCCTGCATCGCTGCAGGACCCACCCTACCCCAACTATCTGCACAGAAAAATCCCACCAATAACTACTAGTAGAGAGGCTGGGGCCGACCAGAACACACTGATGCTAAAAAAAACCCGGAGAACAATTTTAGAAAAAGAAAGCTCCAAATGTCCCAAGCAGGTGAGCCACACCCATACTGCAGGGGAAGGCAAAAAAACCCTCAGAGCCGACTCCCAATCTGCCCAGAGGGAAAATTCCTTCCCAACCTCAAATATGACAATCAGTTAGACCCTGAGCATGCGCACTGGCCCCACCAGCAAGGCACCCGATATACAATGATAGTTCCCAGGCTTCAGAATGCCTCAACAGTCCCACCTCCAGCTGCAAACAACTTTGATGCTTTAGGTAGGTAGGAAGGAAGGAAGAACCTAACATCTATTCTTGGGGAGGTAGCTAGGGTTTGAATCCAGCCCTAGCCATGAGTTCACTGGGTGACCTTGGGAAGACACAACCTCTCAGCTGAGTGAACCAGTGGGGTGGAGTGGGCAAGGTGCTGGCCCTGAACCTGGAAAGCTAGGGTTCAAAGCCTTTTCTAACCATAAACTCACTGGGTGGTCTTGGGAAAGTCACAACCTCTCCATGTGTAATAAATGGGAATAGGTGTGTAGTCTCTCCCCATGTTCCCCCTCACCTTTGTTCATCTTAGATTGTAAGCCCACTGGGCGGGAACCTGTCTCTAATAATAACAATTGTAAAGTGCCAGGTACGCTGTTGGGGCTATATAAATGCTTAATAACAACAACGTGTCATAAATTTATCCAACTCCACTTTAAAGCTTTTCAGATTCTGTGCTCTTACAGCTGTCCCTGAAAGCTTATTCCAGCAGTTCACTGCTCTGATTGTTAAAAGCCGCCTTCTAATTTCCAGCCTAAATTTATTTATAACCAGCTTATAATTCTTGTTTTATAATTAAAACCCATTCGTTTTTGTGCCCACGCTCATGTTTAGTTTGAACAAAGCTTCCCCTTCTCTTGTGTTAGCTCTCCTGGTGTATTTGTACAATGGCTATTTTCAGACAGATGCGGGGCTGGCCGCCCGCAGAGCTGCCATCCACCCACTCCCAGCCCCGCCTGGGTCACTTCAGCATCTGGCAGGCCACCTTCAGTTCAGACGGATGGGTCACCCAGGGGTTAAGCAGGCTGGCCCAATGCAATCGGATCTCCCCTCAGCCTGCTTTTCGATAGGCTGAATGAGCCAGCCTCATCTCATAAGGCAAGTCCTCCATCCCTCTGATCATCCTGGTAGCTCTTCGTTGCACCGACCTGTTCCTGTTTAACTTCATCCTTCTTGAACACTGGTGCCCAGCACGGAACACAGTATTCCAGATGTGGCCCAAGCTCTTACAAGTTGGATCCTGGGCCCATCCCCTAGAGCTCCATGATTGTCACGGGACTCCGTGGGAACAGGACATCAGGAAATGAGCAGGGGAATGCCTTAACTCTGCCCCTTTCGAACACAGCCATGCCCCCATAGAGCATCACTCGGGAGGGGATGGGGGTACATCAGAACAGGGGAGGGGCTAAAGCATTCACCCACACTTCTGATGTGGACTCACCTCTGTAGCTGTCAGCTCTGCTGCCCGCGGAGACCTCCGGGTTCGCACAGGCCTTCCCCGCGGGCAGCGGCGAGGGCCCTGTCGCAGTCTGACCCCGCCCCCAGGAGGGACGCAGGATGCGGGATTTCCAGCTGGGACATCACCAGGTGGGAGCGGATCGCAGTCTGTGGCCACGCCCCCGATGTCGGGGCTTCACGTGGGGATTCCCCCGCCGCTGCGCTCAGAGCGTCTGCGGGCACGTACAGGGGTGGGGCTTGGAAGTTAAAAGCCAGCGCCACAAGGGCAGCAGTGCTGGTGATTGTACATGAAACCGGCCCCCTGATTGAGCTGTGATAGCGTGTTTACCTGGACGAGAGAGAGACTTAGAATTGTGTGTGTGGACCTTCCTGACCCCTGGACCTGCAACATCTGTGCGTGAGTGTGATTGTGTTTGGCGAGACTCGTGAGTACCCCTACCTCTCGCCTTCCTTCCTCTGGGTTCGCTGCACTTCTGTGTGAATCCCCTCCGGCACAGGTTCCCAATATGCAATCCTCCCCTCTCCATTTCCCCCAGCGTGTGTGTACTAGGGCTTGTTGGGGCAGACCCTGGTCTCCTTGCAATACCTCGCCCTATGATGATAGAGGCCCGTTCTCTTTAATTAGAGGTAAGGGCCTAACTACTATCCTGACGGGCACTTACCCTGTGGGGCACGTGCCCTGTGGCAAGGTCAGATCAGTGGTGCGTGAGTGTGTGGGTGCCCCCTTCTCCCCCCATCCCAGTGACAGTACCTAGGGAACTCAACGCAACCAGAGTAGAAGGGGCAGGTACCAGGCGTGCACATGTGCTGATGCAAGTTCAACAGGAAGGGTGGCCAAAAATGCAAATTGAGGACACTTATGAGAAATACAGGTTGCAGGGCTGCATTGGCTCCAGTGCAGTCCTGCAACCTGTCTTTCTCATAAGTGTTCTCTAAGATTTGCATCTCTGGTCACCCTACCAATGGGACAGTTGGATCCTGTGAGGGTTAAGATGGGTCCAGTCAGGGCTGTAGCATACCCTCCAATAGCATCTCCCCCCCAATACAGTAACCTGTTTTGTTATCGTGCACCAGACTCCCAGCAATATAAACTTTGTACTAGGGTCAGCAGATAAAGGGGGTCGTTAACATGCCATTAATCAAACCCTAGAAAAAGCTATGACTCATTGCTGGTAGGCAGGGCACCTTTTCTCCCTTGAACAAGGGTAAGATAAGCACAGCTATCAAAGAACAAAGAAAAGTTACACCCTGGCAAGAGGGAGCTGTGTGCCTGGGAGCAAGATGAAAACTAAAAAAGGTAGTAGGGGATGTGTCTGTGTTTGTGACAGATGATTCTTTAGCTGCTGAAATGGATTGTCACTGCTTCCACCTGGGATCCTCTGAGTGACTTTAAAACTAAAACTTTAGAGCCAAAGTCAATGCACCCCTTTGAGAATTTTGACTTTTTAATAGGCTGAGTTGTAACTCAAACCATCAGCCCTGACATACAAACATATGTGTACACACAGACATGTTGGTTTTTTTCCACAGCTCAGCTCCAAGTTAGTCAGTCTGCTATTACAAATTTTTTAAAAATAAGCACATGCAAATGTAATGCAAATTAGGGAGGGCAGGAAGTGTCCCTATTATTTTTCACTGTCAAATGTTGAAGGGTGTGGGTGTAGCTACTATGGAGGGAGAGTGTTCAGCTGAGCCCTGGCTTTGAGGGGGGATCCTTTGCAAGTGGCTTGAGTATCACTAGAACATTTTCAGAGTGGGCAGGGGTGGGAGTGAGGATAACATTCTGTCCCCACCCACTCTGAAAGTTTTCTAGCAGTACACAGGTCACTTACAAAGGCCCTACCCCAAGAAGGAAGTTTCTGGTTATGCCCCTGCTCACATTTAAAACCTTCTTCTTGACAGGGTTGCTGCCATGCCTGGAAGATGGGGGGGCAGGGCTCACCGGGTGCCACCTCCTTTGTAGGGGAGGTCAAGGCTGGCTGGGGGGGGGGCTTAGAAGGGCAGCACTTTGGAAGACCCTGCCCCTTTGCTCTTCAGGGGGGTTCCATAATTGAGACATGAGCCTGGATCCATCATGGCCTTGCTGGCCTCCGGGCCAGAGCTGCTATAGGAAAGTAGGGAGGGAGGGGATACGGCTTGTTGTTCATCAGCACTGACCTGCTGCAAACCCTTCCGGGACTTCTTGCCGGTGCTGGTGCTGCAGCAGCAGGAGGAGGAGGGGGGAGAGAGAGATCATGAATTTGTTCCAAGGATCCCTCCCTTATCCTGGCCCTGATCTCAGGGACACAGTCTGATCTGGGGTAGCGGTCCAACGTTTGAGAAAAAGCTGTAGACTCCTCTTTCTCCAACTGAGAAAAAAGGCAGGATTTTCTCACCAGCAAAAGAAGCTGAAGAGAAAGTGAAGATGTGGGAGTCAGTAACATCCACACTGAAAAATGCTACCTGCCCCCTTTCATAGTCCAGACAAACCCGGACCTTCTGTGGGCACAACTGCTGGGGCAGGTAGGTTGCTGAGGTGGTGTAAGCCACGTACCACCCGCCCCAGCTCTGCCGCAAAGCCCAGATCCCCTCCTCGGGGTTCAAGCAGACTCTCCCCTTCCTGTTCACATTTTCTCTTGCAACCCCCAAAACCCAGCTCCTGGCACCCCCCACCTCCACATCCCAGTAATGCCTCCCCGAGGTGAATCCCTCACAGCCCAGCACACAGGGATCGGTGTCAAATCTCTTAGGATTGGCCGGATGATTCTGCCACATGCTTTCCCTTCTTGCATTTTTCTGATCCATGGAGAGGGAGAGGCAGGGATGAGCTGTTTCTGGATCCAGAATCACATTCGCTGGAGAGAGAGAGAGAGACAGAGAGAGAGTTAGAGCAGGGGTGAGGAACCTCAAGCCCACTTGCCAAGAGGCCCCCAGCAAGTTTTTATATGGCCGCCTGCCCTTCTAGTGCCTGCCTTACACCAAAGCACTGAAAAAACTGAGCTCAGGTTAAGTCAGCAGAGAGGAGGGCATGCCCACAAGGAGAGGGGACAGATCCATGGTGCGGCCCCTCCTTGCCCTGAGCGCACCTCTTACGCCTGGGGCGACCATACCTCCCCTTTAATACAGGACACTTATGAAAAATACAGGGTGTAGGGCTGCATTGTTTCCAATGGAGTTACCACCCATTCCTTAGGTGGGGTGGGCTGTGGTTCAGGTGGTAGAGCACATGCTTTGCATGTAAAAGGTCCCAAGTGCAATCTCCGGCATGTCTAATTCAGGATCTGTGGTATCACGCCTGGGTGAGGCCGCGGATCCTAGAGGGTCTCAAGTAGCATGTCTGGATGAGGTTTCTGCTGGAGAGCCGGATTTGAAACCCTGCTGCTGTGTCCGGTTGTGACAATACTGGGCTAAGAGGGATCATTGTTCTGACTCAGTTAAGCAGTTCCTTATTTCTTTATGGAATGTCCTTTATTTCCAAGAACGGTAACTCCATAGGGACTTAACAGGTGTCTTATTTCAGACCTCGCAGCTCCATAGAATACAATTTATTTATTTATTCAGATTTACACCCCACCCTTCCCCTAAGGCTCAGTGGGGGCCAGATACCAGAGCTCCAGCGTTTCCCTTTTTTTTTGGTAGTGCTGGTCCGGGAACTCTAGCCTGGGTGGAGGCTGGGGCAATTTCTCACACTCCTTGGACAATTGTTCTGGATAGTGGCCTCCTGCGGGTGATGCCAAAACTGCAGAAAGCAGCGGCGTCCATATTCTCCACATGTTCCTCTTGAGCTGCTGCTGCTGCCCTGCTTCCTACAGCTGCTGTGCCAGGCTCCCAGGCTGCAGCTCTTTCAGTCCCTCCATGCCCCCGCCCCCCATAAAAGGAGCACTGTGCTATCTCTTTGTGGCATGCGCCACCAGCTATCGTCCTTGGAAACTGCTCTCGAGGGCCATGGAGCCTCAGGTCGTGTGATGCTGACAGGCACAGCCTGCGGCCACTTGCCCACATTACCACGCCGCCGCATCTTCCAGCGGGGAAATCTCTTGGCGGGGGATCTTACGGCGCACTGTGCATGTGGGTACTTGCAATCAGCCACGTCCAGTGGCTTTTTTTCTATCGATTGTCAGGGCTCAAAATCCAGCCCTGACATGCGATAGAAGAAAAAAAAGCTACAGCCCCCTATGCTGACTAGCCTCTGGGCCCCAGCCAGCAGCCTCACTATCTTTCAGCCCTGTTAACATCTGGCACCCCTGCCAGGCCTACGAAAGCAGCCGTGGAGCACCTGGTCCCAGGACAGAAGCCAGGTTGAGTTCGTTTAGATAGACTGAATTTTCAGCTTTTGGGGAGGAGAGGGGTCAAGGGCAAAAAAAGAAAACCTAGTATCATCCCTGCTCGCTCTCCCAGCAGCGCTACTCCGGCTGGAGCAGTTTGCTCTCTTTTATTCCCTGACCCCAAGGAACTAGTCAGCTGGCCAAGACAGAGGCATAACTAGGTCAGAAATAGGCCGTGGTGAGGAAGCTGGAATGGGCCCCGTCATCTCCTGCCCTCCCAGCAGCAGGGGACACAACTGCACCCCCTCTGCCTCCCCACACACACTCGTAGACCTTGGCGGAACTGCACTGTCAGTCCCTACTCTAGCTACATCTTTGGGTAACAATCTGTCTGTAATGCCTGCAGGCCACCTATGCACATTTTTAAGGAACACTTAGGTGCCAATGCAGGCCCTGCAACATGTATTTTTCATTAGTGTTCCTTAAAAATGTGCATAGGTGGCAACCCTAGACCAAGGGCATCCTGCTTTGGAAGCAGGGGGGAGGGGGCGCGCGGTGTGTGACTAGAGCAGGAGGTGGGGAACCTGAGGCCCAGGGACCAGATGCAGTCCATGGCACGTTTTTAGGTGGCCCTTTTTCAGTTTCTGAATCTGGCCCATAGACCTAGTTTCTACCCTCAAGCACTGAAAAACTGAGCTCAGGGGAAGGGAGCAGAAGTGAGGGAATGATGTACACGAGGAGAGGGGACAGATCCATGGCACAGATCCTTGAACTGGACCCTCTTCTTAAAGACCCCCAATGTCTATGCAGCCCTTGGAACTCGTAGCAGTGGCGTTGCCAAGGTCTCTCAAGTCGGGGAGCACTTTCCTTTGCTGGGAAGGGGCACAACTAGGGCTGTTTTTACACGAGACAGTAGCACGCATTATTATTATTATTATAAACATTTCTATAGCGCCAGTCATGTACCTGGCGCTGTACAGAACATAGACATAGACATGGTCCCAGACATAAACGCATGTCCGCCCACTGGACACATGTGGTACCACCCATGTAAAAGTGGGTACACACTCCCGCAACCCATGCACCTTCACCCATCTCCCGCACTGAGCGATTGGGAAAAACCCAGGTTGCTCCATGTAGGGGCATGGGTGGCCAGTGGGCAGATGGGGGTGCACACTGAACGCACACCCATCCACCGCCGTGTGAACCCTCCCTCACCCACCGGAAGTGCGTGTGCACTCCCACCACGCGCGCATGGACCCACCCCACCCCCTCCCATAGTGTCCATTTAAAAACAGCCTAGGAGGAGGGCAAAAGCAGAGAGAGGAGAAAAACAAATGGGAGGGCACTGGACTTGAATGGGAGGTGGGGCACAAACCCTTCCAGGCCTCCCCTTGGTTACACCCCTGGCTTGTATTCATTTTCAACGTGGCCCCTGGGAGGGAAAATCCCCATCCCTGGACGAGAAGGATTCTAGAGCTCTGTTATAAAGTCTCCACTGGGACTGGGAGCAGAATTCCGCTGCCCCTTTCAATTCAATTTCACTTAATTGTGGTTTATAGACATTTAACACTGAAGTCATGAAGGTTTTTGATCAATGGGAATTATTTGGTGGATTTAGAAAGCAAATAGTCACTGGAAAAGTAACCTACCCCTGTTGTAAAGCGCTAGAGGACCCCTCGTGTCTGCTCCTGCTTCGGATACCAAAGCATCTGTGGAAAGACATGATGAAAGAGAGGAGATGTCATAAGAACATAGGGCTTAATTGGGGAGGCGGAGGGGAGGTGGAGGGTGGGCTTGCCAGGGCTCCACCCTGCAATTCAATTCAATTCATTTCAATGAGGGGGGCAGAGGTCAGGGAAATATTCTGAGCAGGATGGTGCATCTCGAAATGTGAAAGACCAGGAAACGGCCATGTCAGAGTTGGAAAGGAAAGCCAGAAAAACCTGATCAGGGCGTAGCTAGAATAGGGGCCGCAGGTGCGGTCACACCAGGGCCCCTGTGCCTGGGGCCCCACACACATGTAGAATAATGCATATGCATGCTGCAGCAAAGTGCCCCAGCAGAGAGCCCATGCCCGCCTAGCTATGCCTTGACCTGGGATGGTTTATTTGACTTTCATTCATGACTTTCCTGCCTTGCCTTCTGTGCTTGTCACAGTACAGATTTATTTATTTATTGCTTGTTTGTTTGTTTGATTGATTTTTACAATTTATATGCCGCCCCCTCCTGCCTCAGGCATCTCGGGGCAGCTCACAATATATTAAAACATTTCAAAACATGAAAATAAAGCATAATCATTTCAATTAAAACAATGTAAAACTCCATCCTACCACCACCACCCTAACCCAACCCACCCACCCCATCTCCGTTGAGAAAGGCCCAGTGGAACAGCCAGGTCTTACATTGTCTGTGGAAAGAGGGGAGGTCGGCAGCCAAGCGGTTCTCCAACGGGAGGGAGTTCCACAGCTGTGGCACAGCCACGGAGAACGCCCTCCTCATAATAGACACCCGGGGAACCCCGAGGAGGGCACCCCCAGCCGACCACAGGGGTTGTTCCAAGTCCCAGAGTGTGAGGCGGTCCTGCAGGTAGGGAGGGCCCAAGTCGTTTAGGACTTTAAAGGTCAGCACCAACACCTTGAATTGGGCCCGGAAACCTACCGGCAGCCAGTGCAGAGAGCAATGCACCGGTGTTATATGCTCACATCGGCCCGTCCCTGTTAAGAGACGGACCGCCACATTCTGCACCAGCTGCAGCTTCTGAACCAATACCAAGGGTAGCCCCATGTACAGCGTGTTGCAGTAATCCAGTCTTGAGGTAATAAAAGCATGAATGACTGGCCAGATCCGAGTCTGAGACATACAGCCTAAGCTGACGCACCAGATGTAACTGGCGAAATGCTCCCTTCGCTACAGCCATCACCTGAGCATCCAGGCGGAGCTGTGGGTCCAGGAGCACCCCCAGACTCCGGACCTGAGAAACCAGGCGGGGCAGACCCCATCAATGATGGGGGCCACCACCACCCCGGCTTTCCCCACAACTGTCACCTCCATCTTGTCAGGATTTCATCTCGGGCGGCTCGCCCTCATCCAATCCCCTACAGCGGACAAACACCGGGTAAGCACTGAGACTGCAGGGCCTGAGTCAGAGGAAAATGAAAGATATAGCTGGGTGTCATCAGCATATTGATGACAACTCACTCCATACTCCCTAACAATCTCTCCCAAAGGCTGTATGTACACGTTGAACAGGAGAGCGGATAGGATGGAACCCTGCGGTACTCCACACTTGAGGCCCCGGGGGGTGGGGAGATGAAAACTCCCCCAGGACCACACGCTGGGTTCTCCCAGCCAGGAAAGAGCGGAACCATTCCAGAACAGTCCCACCAATCCCTGAACGGTCCCGCAGCTGAGTCACCAACAACTCATGATCAACGGTATCAAATGCAGCCAAGAGATCTAACAAGATCAACAGGGTCGAATGACCCTGGTCTAACTCACGGGAGAGGTCGTCGACCAAGACCACAAGCGCAGTCTCTGTGCCATAACCTGGATGAAAACCAGACTGCGAGGGATCAAGAAAATTAATCCGGTCCAAATGCCCCTAAAGCTGCTGAGCCACCACCTGTTCAATACCCTTCCCTAAAAAGGGATGGTTAGAGACTGGCCGATAACTGGCAAGGACGTCAACGTCCAAAGATGGCTTTTTGAGCAGGGGCCACACCACCGCCTCCTTGAGACAGCCCGGCACCCTGCCCTCTCCAAGGGAGGCGTTGACTATCCCCGCCAGCAACGACCCCCGTGTCTCCCAACTAGCCTTAACCAGCCAGGACGGGCATGGATCTAATTCAGAATTGGTGGCTCGAACAGTCCCAAGAGCATCCCCCACATCTGAGGGCTACACTGTCCGAAACTCATCCCACAAAACAGGACCAGAAGGGGCTTCCACTGCCTCAGACCTGTTCTCTGCTAAAAAAAAGTCGCATCAAAACAATGGTGAATTTGAGCTATTTTATTCGCAAAAAAGTCCACAAACAAATCGCAGCGAGCATTTGATGGTTCCACGTCCAGGCAGAGGGAGGTCGGGCTGACCGGTCCCCTCACCACTTGGAACAGCTCAGCCGGGTGGGACTTAGCAGACGCAATGCAGGCAGCAAAGAAAGCCTTCTTTGCTGTCCACACCGCTATGGCATAGGTACATAACCAGACTCTATGCTGCAACCGGTCCACTTCAGTACGTGAATGACGCCACCGTCGTGCTAACCGCCGCCCTTCCTGCTTCATCCACTGCAGCTCACCCGTGTACCATGGGGAGCTGCATTGTTGGCATTTCGGGAGCAGATGCCTGGGAGCCACACAGTCGATGGCCTCCCATCAGCCTGACATTCCACCTAGACACATAATCGGGTGAGCGGCCATCGAGGTCAGAGAAAACATCCCCTAGAGCTATCTGGAACCTTTCAGGTTCCATAAGCCTTTGGGTACGAACCAACCTAACTGGTTCCACACCCTCCCGAGGGCCGACATGCGCCAGGGTATCCGCCCGGAGGTGATAATGATCCATCCATGACAAGGATTAAGGAGTTCTTAATCACAAGAACTCCTGTTTTATATTCAGCTGTGAAGAGGCACAGGGGATCCAGTGACTAGTCAGTGACTAGGGTTCAGTTCCTGCTCTGGCAACCTTGGGGGGGGGAGGGGACTTCTGGGGCAGGCTTGGGCCGCAGTGGTGACTCCTAGTCTCATTATCCAACTAGCCCCTCTCACACGCCTACAGCCACCACACACACACACACACACACACACTGAAGGTTGCCACCTTGCACAGTTTGACCCTGACAAGACTCGCATTGTGACCTATGGGAGTCTCAGGGCCAAGCTGCAAAAAGTAGCAATTCTTCCCACAGCAGCTTTCTTTATATGGGCTCATTCACACAACAGCCTCCTGCCATGCAAACCTGCCATTTGTGCGTTAGTCTGTGTTTGCCTTGCCCTGTCACAGTGCATTCACACAGCTGCTGAGTGCCCTGCATTTCGATGCCCCACCCACCCCTTGCATCAGGAGGCAGAGAACAAGAAATCTTCCAGGAACCCGGGGAGTGGGGAGGATTTCACACAACGCTCAGAATGTGGGTTTGGGGCATCACTCACTTGAAAAGAGTGAGCCCTGTGTCTCATTTAGTGATGGGGAACTTGTGGCCTGGGGGCCAAATCCAATCTTCACCTGTTTGTTTGTTCGTTCGTTTGGGGCGGGGGGGACCCTTTACAGTCCCTGGATCTGGCCCTTAGATCCAGTCCCTGAATTGAAGCCCTGAAAGTGTGAGCTCAGGGGGAGATAACAGCGGTGAAGGCATGTGCACAAAGACAGGTTGGGTGGCCAGATATGCAAATATTAGAGGACACATGATAAATACAGGTTGCAGGGATATATTGGCTCCAATGGAGCCCTGCAACCTGTATTTCTCATGGTTGCCCTCTAAAATGTGCATATCTGACCACCCAAAAGACAGGGGATGGATCCCATGACATAGATCCATGATCTGGCCCCTACTCTTCTTTCCCTTATCCTGAACACACCCCTTAAAAGCTGGAGGTGGGGGGGGCTTGAAGCTTGTACTAATTTTCAAATTGGCCTGTGGGACTTGGGAAAAGGTTCCCCATTCCTGATCTATACCAGTCTTGTCTCGCTCTCACTTCCCTTATTTATTTGCCCATCATTTTTCTTTGTCTCATTTTTTTCTCTGTCTCTGGATCTCTCTCTCTCTCTGTGATTAAAAAGTGTCCCAATCGCAACCCGCTGGAGATCTTCTGTAAACAGAATTAGGGCTGTGTGTGGCTGCTTAGATGTTTTTGCCACCCTGGACAAAATGTATTTTGCCACCTCTCCCTTGCCTCCTACTATCTTATCCTAGAAACACCAACTGGCAGTACAAAGACTCTGTACCCCCTTTCCCTACAAAATCACTTACCATCACAGACTTTGCTCCCCTTCCCATCCCATAAATCAACTGCCATCAGTTGCCCAAGGTTAAATGCCCAGATAGACACAGACACATGCACACCCACTGATGCACACCACACAGGGCGCCAGCGTGATGTAGTGGATAAGGTGTTGGGGTTGGACTTGGAAAGCCAAGTTCAAATCCTGCCCTAGCTGTGAACTCACTGGGTGGTGTTGAGAAAGCCTCAGTTCCCCATCTGTAAAATGGGAATCTGTCTGTCCCTGTGTTTCCCTCACCCTTGCCCATCTTAGATTGTAAACCTACCTGTCTCTGAAAATCTGTGGCTGTAAAGTATGGTGTATCCCTAGTAGCGCCACAGAGATGATTACTCTATTTGCATGTATACACAGACAGATAGTAGGGTGCAATCTTGACTCAATTGAAGTCAATGGCAAAATTCCCCTTGACTTCAAGGTAATGAGGATTAGGGGTGGAGCTAGGTTGGAATGGGCCCTGGTGCCTACAGGTGCCCCTCCCCTCTCTGCAGCAGAGAATGCAGCTGCACCAAGGAGCATGGGCACCCATGGCCTTGGAGCAGCTACACTGGGCATTTTTACACACATGTTAAAGTTCTGGAGTTTTCAATCTTCTGGGTTTACAAATCCACATGTAAGTTTCGGATGCATTTTTCACACGCACACTGGCCTGAGGCAGCCTAAAGTAGCTGCAGCTGTAGACGTGACAGGCTGCCATGGAAACCAAGCGACCAGAGCTGCCTGGAGCAAAGCCATTTACCAGGAGAACGTTTTACACACAAGAGTTCTGGGAGAAGTTTCACACAGAAGTTCAAAGATCCAGATGTTTAAGATCTGGGTGAGTGATTTAGACACACAGAAAGTTCAGGATGGAACAGCAAACATCCCAGAGAAGCGTGTGTGTAAAACACCCAGTGTCTGTCGCTATTACAACGACACCCTTGGTGAGGGCAGCACAGACAGACAGACACAGGGTTGGACTTAAGGGTGGGCAACCTAGGCAGTTGCCTAGTGTGGTGGATTTGGAGGGGCAGCAAAAAAAAAGCCTCCCCAAAACTATCACTGTCACCTGCTTCTGCAGCTGCCTAGAATGATTCCCTCAGGCATGCCTAGGGCAAAGCAAATACGGCAGTGGCTGGTGTGCGTATGCCTGCAGCGAGCACAGGGACCCTGGCCACCCGGCCTGCTCGCTCCTCAGCCCGTGTCCAACCTGCTCACCTGTCCTCCACAGCCCAGCCCCCAGCTCAGCCAGCCAGGGACTGGTGCAGTGCCAGGGGTGCCAGACTGGGTTTCTGGGCAGCAGCTGTGCATGCCCACCCACACAATCCTCACTTTGGGTGAGTAGATTTTTTTAAAATTAATTATTATTATTATAATTTTATGTTTTTCTATTGATTTCATTTTATTTTCTTTCATTTTTCCCCCAAGGGGGGAGCCTGGCATGGCTCAGGGAGGGGCGTGGGCTGGGGGTGTGGCTTCACGGGTGTGGCTTTGGGAGGCAGCAGCCTCATAAGTGCCTAGGGCAGCAAAAATCCTAAACCCGGCCCTGGACACACACACACAGATAAATACACTATCCATAGACACACATACATGGCAAACAGATACACACATTTACAGACAAATGCACTATCCATAGACACACACACACACACACACACTGACAGACGGACAGACTGACATGTCCTTTCTGTCGCCAAAGAGCTATTGAGTTGCAGGCTGCACCCCAAAGGGTTTCCCACTTCCTTTGAAGAGTGGAAACACAATCGGTTCTATGGGAAAGTTGCTATGGCTGTCCCCTAAGATCAATTGTATGGGGAAAAAAAATTCCTCATTACTCTTTAAATGCCTCTTTCTACAGGGTGGTCATTTATTCATCTGACCGTTTTGTATTTATCCCTATTTGTAATGGTCAGATGGATAAATGATCACCCTAGAGTTGCTGCTGAACCAAAGACAATTTGGTAGCGGTTATATCTTTGACTATGCTTCCTGGTCGGAAAAAAATCAATGAAATAATATTTTTTTAAAAAAATACTAAAATAAACATGCGTGTTCTGGCCTCGGCAGCCAGCTCATGCACGTGAAAGCCAGCACCCCCAAGCCCAAGCGGCTCTGAGTCCGCAGATCCTCAGGCCACTGCTCTGAGCGGCGGTCTCTCCTTCCGGCGCGGACTGACCTTGCGGCCTGAGGGGAAGCAGCGGCTGGCATTAAACCAGAATCACGGGGGCGTACTGGAGGCAGGTCAGGCTCAGTTACATTCAGTGTTCCCAAATCTGTGCTCAGAGCAGCATTGAAACCACAGTACAAAGCTGAGGCAGAGAGAGCTGCTGTGGCCAGTGTAGTGAAACTCAAAGAGGAATAACATGATCTGATCTGTGACTGAAAAAAAATGCAAAGTGAAGACTTCTGGGTTTGCAAATGTGAATGTAATCTCCCCGGGCAGCCTGTAAATCACTGCTCTGATCAAGGTGTTCGACTCATCCAACAGGCAGGTAGCCTTGCTCAGGATTTGGCTCTTCCGGTAGGAAATAATCAGGGCCCTCTAGTTATTCCACACACTCTCTTACTCTTTGGGAAGTAAAAGGTTGCAATTAAAGCCATGGGGGGTGGTGGGGGGGGGGG
>QEPC01001126.1:3610487-3621746 GCA_003113815.1 Sphenodon punctatus
AGTTCAGACTGAACTCAAATAGTTCGGTCGACCGAACCGAACGGGTAAACCGATCGTAGGTATAGGAATAGTGGCTCAGCAGGATAAAGAGTCAGACAGAGCAGAGCGAAAGAGGTGAATTGAATCAGTCCTGCTTGATATTCCGGCCTCATAGTGTCAAGCCAGGAAAAATTATACTGACGTGACGGTTGTTCATAACACAGAAGGCAAGCCCTCCAGAAACCCTGCCTCACCCTTTCCTCCCACCATGGAGAAAAGACTGGAACCCTTCAATATCCAGGCTATCTTCCAATTTGACCCAGGTTTCCTCCAAACAAACGAGGTCAGAAGACCCCAGGAAATCCTGCCAATCCCTATCCCCCAGTTTTGCTTTGACACCTGATATGTTCCAGGACAACTACAAGGTTCCGCCCCCTCATTGATAACCCTAGGGTCCATCCTCATGGAGGGCACAGTGTCCTTATGTCATCCTACGGCAGACATACTCTGGGGGCAGTGTGCATGTAGGTCCTCCACTATGCCCGTGGCAGCGCTATTTGGACCTCACTGGGTTTTTGCCTTAGGCTGTCGCCTTCCCCCCCTCACCTGTACAAAGTACTTCAATAGAGTTGTCTGAACCAGGTGGTTGTCGTGGCATTGGCCATGTAGGAGGCTATTGGTTGCTACACCTGAGTCCTGTGAAAGCGTCCCTTTTCCCCCCAGTATCCGGGCTAGCCCCTGCCTGGCTTGCAGGGGCACTGGAATTAGCAGTGTGCAGAAAGGGACTCATCCTCCCTGCAACCGCAGAAGGGCTATGTACCCCAAGATCCTCCTCGGGGCCCTGAGTACCAATATTGATATGGTCCAATCGCAGCAAGCAGTCATCTTGGTCTACTGCTGGGAGCTGTCTAAACACATCCCAGGTGGGGTGGTACTCTTTATCGCTGGTGCTTATCCTCCCCAGAGACCTCCCCTTCAAGGCATGTTCCTCTCTTATATTTGGATTTTTATTCAAAGTTGGGGCTAGGGCCTGGGACGCAGCCAGACCGAAAGGGGAAAGGATGGGAGCCTGGGACTGTGTTTCCATTGGCTGGGGCTGAGTTGAATCCAACAGCCCCAGGTCTATTAAGGCTACATCGTCGCCCCTCCCAAAAGAGGGGTCCCATAAATTGGGGACCACCGGACCTATGGTTTCCTTCAGCTGGGGATCCCCTAGCGGGCCCTGCTGGAACGGGCCCTTAGTGGCCAAATCAGATAGTGAATCCAAGCCCCCCACCCCCAAACAAGTGGGGTTGGACCTGGGGGGGGGTCCACCTCATAGCTCTAATCCCTATTGATAGAAATTCCCCTTCTCAGTAGAAATTTCCTAGCTTTAAATAAATCCAAAACCAAATCCTGGGAGGTAACAGAAATACGTAAACACTACAGTACAAGTAATCTGCCCCAATCCTAGACCTGGGAAGCCAGACTATGCTCTTGATCATAGAAGTTTGGATCATCCTTCCCAAAAAGTAGGAAAGGTGCTGGGAGACCTGCCCCAAATCCTTCCACTCATGGGCTAACCCCCTATGGTCACGCCCAACATACAATAGAATTTCATCCGCCTTTAGCACAGGGCGCCTATGGGTGCAGGGCAGAAAGGTTCTATTCTGAGAGTCTCTTGCTCTCCCCAGAGCAAACGCTGGGTCGGGAGGTCTCACATCAGAATGGTCTACTGGGGCTAAAAGCTTACCGACTAATTCGGCCAATTGAAATTTGACCACCTTTAAGGAAGAGTCTAGATCCTTAATACGTACAAAAAGGGCCTCCACCATTTTAGCAATTAGGTTGGTCTGGTGGAATAAGTAGGTCTTGGTTGCATCATCTCCACACAACTGTGACACATGCTCACCCCCAGGAGGGGGGGAGAGGCATGCCGGTGGGGACGATCCCGTCCATCCCTCCCCCCCCCCCCCATGAGGCAATAGACAAGTGGGGGAGGCATGCGAAAGGACTGGTTCATTTACCAAGTGAGAGTCATGGCCCCTTGGAATTTTAGCCGGCAGGTCCTCGTCTGAAGAACACGGCGAAGGATCTCGACCACGTTTCTTTTCCATAGTAGGGGAGGGGGGTCCTAGCCCGGACACTTTAATAACAATAGTTCCTGGCCCCCTGGCCTTGCTCCTAAGGGTGCGCCCTTGCACGCGCAGCCCTTGGGCGTGCTGCCTCGGCGCTCGCCTCCGGCAGCGTGGGTCTATTCAGCAGGTTGGGGCTGGGTCACGTGGAGGGAGCCAGTTCAATAAGCCGCCACACCAACGCTTTCCCTCTCGGCTACACAGTATCTCCGCTCCTACCTCCGGCAACGTGGATCTTTTCAGCAGGTTGGGGCTGGGTCACGTGAAGGGAGCCAGTCCAATAAGCCGCCACACCAGCGCTTTCCCTCTCGGCTACGCAGTAGCTTCCAACCTACAGCAAACAGACATGCACGGCGCTTTCACCACCCCCCACGTTTGACTGAGGTTGACTGTGGTGGACATTCACCACGTCACTTCTGAAATCACCCAGTGTTGCCTGGTTTGGATCCATTTTGGAGTTGGTCTCTTTGGAGGGTACATCTTTGGTGTGGGGTTGACAGTCTTAGAGACAATGTACAGGGCCCACCTTCTCCCCCCGCCCCCCGGCCCCTTTTTTTCCCTTGTGACTTCCTTGTGGGTTAGACCCATATAACCAGTGTCTCCAACCTTTGATGGATAACTTGGTAATGATGTTTGCTTATTACTTACAGGGAGCAGGGTGGGGGGTTTCCCTGACAAGGGTTCTCTCTCTTAAGGTCACCACTCAGCAAAAGAAAGGACTTGTTCTCCCAGAGTTTCCTGATAAAGAAGAAAATGCGCTTTGGATGCAGCGATATCCTTACCTACAAGACAAGAAGTATGGACTCATCTGAGTATGCATTGAAGGAGAGTAGGAATAAGAGGAGTCCTCAACCTGGAAGTTATATTTAACAACAAGGAATTTCCCTACAAGACTTTGCTTGGAGAATTATATTTGTTATGTTGCACTTTTCCATGTAGTAGGTGTCGGGAGTTTAACAAGTTTGAAGGATTTTGAAGATACCTGTCAATCCCAAGGATGATTGATATTTCAGTAGAGGCATTATTTGGAATGTAGACCATATGGAACCAATTACTTTGATTAGTTAAATAGCCCAACTTGCCACAGGAGCAGCAAGCTGGCTGCTGAGTTTTGCCTTGGAAAGTTCCATGAGTAGTGCTGTATTCGAGCAGAGGGTGAGAGTTTTTGGTGTATACTTGGGGCTTGTTTCACCTTAGGGTACACATTTTTGAAAATTTAAAAAGTAATAAGATACCCATTTGGCTCTGTCTTCTATCATTTAGGGTTTTTGAATTTGTGCACCTGAGAAATGTATGGTGGTTGGAGGTAAACCCTATGGAATGGATAATAGAAGGGGTGGATACTATTTTGAATATAATTGACTTTATATTGATGTAAGTAAATATTTATTAATGTTCAACAGAGTCATAACATATAAAAACTATCAAATGCAATGGATCAAAAGAATATAAAAACCAACAATAAAATATAATTAACTAATCCAAAACTTAAGACTATATCCCCGGGATCAGGAGGCCTCACTCTATACTTAAACGGCCACATTTTTAGCCCTCCCATCCTTAAGTATTTCAAGCAAAAAGGAAGCCACATTTTTTGTTAAAGTTGGATTACACCCCTCCAAACAGACTAGTAATAAGGTCGTAGGGGATTTTAATTCCCTTTGCTCAAGCCACCTGGCCAACCATCTGTCGCGGGTGGGCCTCAAAAGTTCGCAGAAAAATAAAAGATGGTCTAAAGACCCCACTGTCCTTAAGGAGCAATTACATAGACATAAAAACGGAGGGGACCCCCTGAAAACGCCCCACCGTCATCGGGGAGGGAAACACATTCATCCTAGCCATAGTGAAACATCTCCTAGCCTGAGGATGGAGCTGCTGTGAAAGATATAAAGGCGGGAGCTGAGCAAATTCAAACAGCTCCATAAACCCCACCATAGTCACCTTGGAGCGCAAATTGGCAATCTCTTCCTGCCGTGTAATATCTGCAAATCTTTGTTTTATTACTTTCCTAGCTGCTACATAGCCCAGAGTAGAGAGAGAACCTAAGGGTATTCAGCTTCCATAGCACCAGCTTCATCCAAGGGCTTTGAAACTGATCCCATAACGTGGCACAAGCCAAAGGGGCAGCCAGTCCATAATGCAATTTTAACCAGTATAAGAGGGCATGGGACCAAACCAGAGTGTTAATAGGTGGAACCCCGCACTCAAGTCTGACCGCCACACAAGGCGCATGGCTCGGGAGGGCAAGCAGTGACCTGAGGAATTTGGTTTGCAAACACTCAAGCTTAGCAGTTCTCCCCAAGGCCCAAAATTGTGAACCAAACAAAAGCTGAGCCAGGCACCTAGCTTGGTAAACCTTAATCGCTGGCATTATCAAATAGCCTCCCTGGGATTTAAAGAACTGTCCAATCACCTTCCCCGCCAGCTTGGCCTGAGCACACATTATATTAGTATGGGTCACCCATCTCCTGTTGGCCTGAAATCCAACTGAGATCAGACCAAGATACTTGTAGCTTATAACCTGTTGCAGCTCATGAGTGTCCAAGAGCCACTTATGTAACCGTCTTTGAGTGGAGAAAACCACAACCTGGGTTTTTTCATAATTTACCTCCAGGTAGTTGTCGGCACCATATTGGCTCAAGGCACGCAACTGCCTTCCCAATCCTATCCGGGATCTAGATAGCAAAATCGCATCGTCAGCAGCATACATCAGGATAGCTATCTCCTTGTTCCCTATCTTAGGGGGGTGATTGTCCATGGAGGTAACAGACACAATTAGATCATTGACATAGATGTTAAAGAGCGTGGGGGCAACCACACACCCCTGCTTGACCCCACGCTCTGTCCGTATCAAACCAGACAATGAACCCGCCTGATCTAACCTCACACGTAGTGAGGTATCTGTATACAACCTCAGTATGAGGAAAAGGAGCCTTGGATCCATTGTGGTTAGTGATAGTTTATGCCAGAGATGGTTCCTGTAGACACCATGTCAAAGGCTGACCGAAGATCTACAAATGCAGCATACAACCCTGTATTTGCGGAGTATTTACTGACCAGGTGAGTGAGAACCATACAATGATCTGAGGTAGAGTGGGCTGCTCTAAAACCATTCTGTTCATCCTTTAGGAATCGTTCCTTCTCCAGCCAATCCTCCAATCTGCCCAATAGGAATCTGGCATACAACTTTGCAACCACACTAATAAGGCTTATAGGTCAATAGTTCTTAGGCTGTTCTGGAGGGCCCTTTTTATAAATAGGGACCACCTCCGCCTGTTCCCACAGCTCCGGGAGCTTCCCTGACAGATTAATTCCAGTAAATAAATGAGCCAGGTCTGAGGCCAACCACGTGAGACAAGATTTAAATAGCTCACCAGGCAAGCCATCCGGGCCAGCTGCCTTCCCTTTCTTAATTTTCTGGAGCAAAACCAACACTTCCTCTGTCGAAACCACTGGCCAGGAAGGTAGGGAGTCCAATACAGTAAAGGGGACAGCGGGGGCCAGATCCAATGCAAACAACTCTGAGAAGTAAGATTCCCAGACCTCAGAGTTGACCTTCTCGGGGCTTGCATTCCGGATCCTCGCGCAGCCCCTGACAAGTCTCCAAAAAGACCTAGAGTCACCATTCCTTGCTGCCTGCTCTATCTTCTCCCATTGTTTCATATGATATTCCCTTTTTTTGAGTGTATGAGCTGCTTATAATTTGCCCTAATCCGGCATAAAAGATCTAAATTATATGGAACTCTGTCCCGTCTAAAATGCCGATATGTAGACCTCAATTTTTTCCTAATTAAACAACACTCCTTATCAAACCAGGGATTCCCAGACACCCTATAACCCTCCAACCTACCCTGGTTACTAATCCTAAACAGCTCCTTTAACTCTCTTATAATAATTCCATAACCTACCAAAAGATCCTCCACATCCTGAGCCTCCTCCATCCCCTGTTGCCATGTTAGACCCTCAGCCGAGGCCAACAGCTGGATAATATCCCCCTCAAGCTGCCGGCTCCAACGGAATTTAGCCGGAGCCATGGACTTTAAATGGGTTATCAGAGATCTCCCACCTCTTAATTCCTTCCTCCCCAAAATCAATTGTACTGGGAGATGATCACTCCCTGGATGAAAACCCACCACAAATCCCTCCACCTCGGAGTACAAAGGGCCTGAGATCATCATCAGATCTAGCACACTGCATCCCAGTTTTGACAAAAAGGTAAACTCCGCAGGGCAGTCCTGCAGGCTCGTACCATTCAGAACTATCAGGTCCAAATTGAACATTATCTCTAAAAGATGTAATCCATTGCTGTTCACAATCTGGTCCTTAGACCTCCTCAGAGGGCACTCACCCAACTCCTCCATATTCCTGAAACCTCCAGCACTAAATAGGGCCTCATCTGATTCCCCCCAATCTAGCATTAAGATCTCCTACCAATAGAATCCCAACCTTTACATATCCCCTTTCAATAGATTCTATTAGGTCCAATAACTCCTGCCAGCAACTTTCCCTATAATAATGAGATGTGCTGGGAGGGATATAAACATGAATAACTGCCAAAAAAAAACCCTTAGGAAACTGCAAGATTACGCCACATCTGGAGCGACAAGCCACTGGGAGCGGATAATAACGCTCAACCATCCCCTTAGATATAAGGCAAACACAGCCACCACTTGGATGGCCCTTCCCTCCTGTCGGGAGCGCATCCACAGCAAAAGAATCAAAACCAGGGGGAGAAAAAGGACCCCGATGCCAAGTTTCCTGTAAGCAAATCATGTTGTGGTCCATAAGAAAAGACAGAAAATCACAATCACCCTGCTTTGCTCGTAAACCTGCAACATTCCATGACCATATCCTGATCCCGGGAAAATCCTATTCAATATCCTCTAAGCTTTTGAGTCCATTCCCAGCATCCTGATGACCGTCCAACCACTGTGCATTCGCCATTATATTGATGTAACCATATTTACTTTATTATCCCAACAGACTCACCCGTTGCTCCAGTGCTTTGTAAAGTGCTGTTGAAAAAGACCCATATAGGGGGGTCGGAAACATAATTATGTTCAGCACAGGTCTATACTTGTTCAGTCAGTTTGAACCTTTCTAGAAGAAATACAGAAGTTTATGATGGTTTGATGTATTTAGCATGATTGTTAGCATGCCCTTGCATGCTTTTGGATGTTATGTAAGACCTTGCTTTTTTGTTTATAACTATATACTCTGCACCTACATTTGTCTAAATCAGTATATTTCCCTCCCTTTGGACCTACTGGGTGCGGCAAATGTGAGTACCTGGTAATATCCTGGGAGAGGGTTTTTACAGTTCCAACAGTAAAGGTTGTAAATCTTATTTTAGCCTCTGTCTGATTCAAGTTCTTTCTAACGTGGGTGTAGCGTAGTTTCTCCACCTCCACCCTCCCTGAGTCCTCCTCTCTCCTGCTAGGATGGCGGATCAGGGCCCTGCAGGAAGGGGCTAAAGGGGTGGGGCTGTGGGGGCAGGGTGATGGAGGGGGCATTTTATTTTTGGCTTGGGCCCTGTCGTTTTTAAAGCCGGCCCTGTGTGAGGCATGTAATTATTATTCCCATTTTACAGGTGGGCAACAGATGCTGAGAGAGAGTCACTCGTTCAAGGCCACCCTATGAGTTCAGAACCAAAGAGAGATTTGGACCCTGGTCTCCCAACCTTCATTTTTGCCTGTTCTGCTCCATTTTCCCTCCCTGCTGTCCCCTTGTTATGATTATTTCTTGTGTCTGCTGTTGGCTTTCTTTGGCTCCCAAGCTCACCATACTTTTTCTGCATACTGTACAGCGTGCGTGCTCTCTCTCTCTCGTGTAAACCCTCACAAAGAAAGGATTACAGAGTAAAGAGGCAATCATGCCAAAGGCTGCATGGACTACCTACCACTCTAGCCCGATTCCTTATTCTCTAGGTACTACAGGAGTCCCTAAAATCGGGTGATCTAAAAGGGACTTAAGTCTCCAGACACAGACAAGAGAGGAATGTGGAAAATGTGGGGTGGGGAGAGATTATATTAGCTGACTAGTAGTTTTGGAAAGTATCAGAGCATTTATTACTCATTTTTCATTGGGGGGGGGGGCTGCAGCAGCTGTGGATGCCCACCCCCACATCTCTCACTTTGGGTGAGTAGAATTTTTTTAATTGTTATTATGATGATGATATGTTTTTCTATTTATTTCATTTTATTTTTTTATTTTCTTTCATTTTTCTCCCAAGAAGGGAAGCCTGGCATGGCTCGAGGAGGGGCATGGGCTGGAGACATGGCTTCAGGAGCGTGGCTTTGGGAGACAGCAGCCTCATAAGTGCCTAGGGCAGCAATGTTCCTTTCTCTGCACTGGCGACTGTAACCAGATACGGGATCCCCTTCCCATCCCAGAGAGATCCAGCAAGATCTCCAGCAGCAGCAGCTGGTTTTTGATTGGGGAGTGCAATGATCTGGCTTGCAAGGAGCCGATCCAGGCACATGGGGGCAGCAGAAGGCATCGTCAGACTTGATAAGAGCCAGTTCTGTAACCCTGTCTCAGGATCGTTCTAGCTCTAGCAGCTGACAAGAGCGTTCCCTCCCCTGTCCTCCTAGACAGCCAGGACTGTGTGGGTGGCCAGAACTGGAAGCGTGCAGAGATGAGTGTAGTAGGACAGGCTGGGGGGAGGGTACTCCCTGCCATTTTCAGACATTTGCAACCATTATCTCCTATGGGCCAGTCTCCCAGCGCATATTTGCCCCCCCCCAAGCAAGGTGCGGAACCATTTCGTTTGGTCCACCCCCAGGAGACTTATGGAACCAGAGTGGTTCCAGAACGCTCTGGGGGATATACTTTCTGACTTCGACGGCCGCCCGCTCGATGCCTTCGCCACTCTTTGGAACACCTTGCTATGCGAGGCCATTGACCGGACGGCTCCCAAACGTTCGCGTCCCAAGCATAGACGACGCAGAGCCCCATGGTTCACAGAAGACCTGTGTCAGCTGAAGCAGGAAGGGAGGTGGCTAGAGCGACGGTGTCACTGCACCTGCACTGAAGCTGATCGATTGCAGCATAAAGCTGTGTTGAAAGCTTATGCTGTGGCTATGTGGGAAGCAAAGAGGAAGTTATTTGCTATGATCATAGCATCTGCTAAATCTCATCCAGCTGAGCTTTTCCGGGTGGTGAAGGGGCTGGTCAGTCTGGCCTCTCTCTGCCTGGAACTGGATTCATCCAGTGCTCGCTGTGACCTGTTTGTGGATTATTTTGCAGGTAGAATTGCTTGTGTCCGTCATGTCTTCAATGCTGCACTTAATGCGGTGGCTGTACCCGAGGATATGACTGTCCCACCTGGTCCAATTTTGTGGGATCAATTCCAGCAGGTGTCACCTATCGATACGGTGGAGATGCTGGGGGCTATGAGGGCCACAACTTGTGAACTGGACTCATGCCCGTCCTGGCTGGTGAAAGCCAGTCGGGAGATGTTGGGGCCATTGCTGGCGGGGGTGGTCAATGCCTCCCTTGCGGAGGGCAGGGCCCTGGGTGCTTGAAGGAGGCCGTGGTGCAGCCCTTGCTCAAGAAACCATCTCTTGACATTGACTTCCTGGCCAGCTATAGGCCGGTCTCTAATCTTTCCTTTTTAGGAAACGTTATTGAACAGGCGGTGGCCACGCAGCTCCAGGGGCATCTGGACCACATCGGTTTCCTTGACCCTTTGCAGTCGGACTTCTGTTCGGGTCATGGCACTGAGATGGCACTCATCGCTTTGGTTGACGATCTGCACCAGGAGTTGGATAGAGGCCGGTCCACTCTTCTGAT
Source organism: Sphenodon punctatus (assembly GCA_003113815.1). NCBI lineage: Eukaryota > Metazoa > Chordata > Lepidosauria > Sphenodontia > Sphenodontidae > Sphenodon > Sphenodon punctatus. The sequence goes on from QEPC01001126.1 coordinate 3,620,375, forward strand.
TTTATTACATCTGTCAGCAGTTTTCGACACGGTTGACCATGTGAGATGTTGGTGATCCGCCTACGGGATCGTGCAGGGGTGGGCGGGACCGTTCTTGAATGGTTCTGCTTTTTCCTAGCTGGTAGAACTCAGCATGTGGTGCTGGGACAGTTTACATCATCCCCCCGGGATCTCATGTGTGGAGTTCCACAGGGATCCATTCTGTCCCCTCTCCTGTTCAACGTGTATATGCAGCCTCTGCACAACATCATGAGAGGGTTTGAGGTTGGGTGCCATCTGTATGCTGATGACACCAAGCTTTACCTCTCATTTTCATCCGACCCAGGCCTGACTGTCTCAGTGTGTTTACCCATTGCCTGGCTGCGGTGGGGGATTGGATGAGGTTAAGCCATCTGAGGTTGAATCCCGATAAAATGGAGGTGATGCTGGTGGGGAAGGGTGAAGGAGTGGAAAGCCCCATCATTGTTGGGGTGTGTTCCTCCTTGGTCCCCCAGGTCCGGAGCCTGGGAGTGCTCCTCGATGCACAGTTCCGTCTGCCCAGATGGCGGGCAGGGATGCAGAGCTCAATTTTCTGCTCTGCATGTCTGCTGGCAAAGCCGCGGGGCGGGGGGGACTTTCAGACCATCTGATCCCCGCGCATATCCTCAGGACCGGCCTTACCGCGGGGCGGACCGGGGCAGACACCCAGGGCCCCGCAGTTGGAGGGCCCCGTGGTTGCAGGCTTGGTTTGGGGCAGTTGGTTGTACTTTAAAAAAAAAAAAAATGTAATGGTCGGGTCCATGACGGTCCCGGTCAGGTTGGGGGACGGGGCTAGGGTCCTGGCCACCACGGGGCCCAGCCCCGCCTCCGGCAGCAGCGGTAGCAAATCAGTGAGTTAGCTCACTGACACTAGCTCGGTCCCCGCCTCTGGCCCCGTCCCCACCCCGCCCATCGCGGGGACCACCTGACCTCCCTTCCGGCGGCGGTGCTCTGAGCTCGCCACCGCCACATGCGCCTGGGATCTCTCCCCGCGCCCCGCCAAGGTCGGGGAAGCCTTCAGCCTGAAGTCGCCGGGCGGGGATGGCGTGGCCAGGCCGCTCCTGGCTCAGCCCCTCGGGGCCTCGGCCGCCCTCGGAGCCGTCCTGCTGGTGCTCGGCCTCAGCCAGACCAGATGCCATGCCCACAGTAAGCGCCGCCTGGGGCAGCTGAGCTACTCCACATCGCCGAGCCTGGGATCCTCCTACCTCTCCAGTGCCCCCTTTCCCCCTGCCTCCCGCCAACTCCATTGCCCACTGCCCACCCGGGATCCCCCTTGTCTTGCCCCACCCAGTGCCCCCTTCCACCTGCTCACCCCAGGATCCCCCGCCCCTACCCCACCCAGTGCCCCCTTGTC
>QEPC01001126.1:3642260-3667787 GCA_003113815.1 Sphenodon punctatus
ATCACATCCACCGACTTACCCACTAACATCACCTCTGTCTTGTCAGGATTCAGTCGCAATCGGTTAGCCCTCATCCAGTCCCCCACAGCTGCCAAACACCGGGTAAGTACCAAGACAGCCGGGCCTGGGTCAGTTGAAAATGAGAGGTACAGTTGGGTGTCATCCGCATACTGATGACACTTCACCCCGTACCCCCTGATCACCTCACCGAGCGACTGCATATACACGTTGAACAGGAGAGGGGACAAGAGAGAACCCTGCAGGACCGCATACGAGAGGTCTCGGTAAGATGAAAAACAGTCACCAAGTACCACCCGCTGAGTTCTCCCGGTCAGGAATGAGCGGAACCATTCAAGAATGATCCCGCTCACCCCCGCACTGTCCCAGAGGTGCGTCACCAACATCTTATGGTCAACGGTATCAAATGCAGCCAAAAGATCTAGCAGGACCAATAGGGTCGAGCGACCCCGGTCCTTTTCACGGCAGAGAATTTTGTGGCTCTAAAAGGGGTCACATTTCCCCTCCAGGGGTACCACGTGTTGTGAAATTTTGCATCCTTACTTACGATGGGTACTTCTAACCCTTCTACAAAATGCAGTTGAAATTGGCCTGTGGGATCAAAAGTTAAGGACACGCACACACAAAGTGTGATGGTTGCATAAGCTTTCCTTCTGTAGAACCAGGTCAAAATCAGCCTGACAATGTGGTCTAACTCGCTTCCCTGCTCTGTTGGCAGTCTGGAACAGAGTGACTTCCTTGTTAGACACCCCAGAGGAAAGTATAATAGCCTTGTGTTAATAGCTGCCTGCATCATTGGACTGGAGGCACAGGTCCAGATCTCCCAAGCTAGTGGTGTGGTTCCCTCACACAGTGACAGCAGCCCAGGGAGACAAGGTAAGAAATGATCAATGTGTTTGGTCTTCAGATTGAGCTTTCACTGCGCTACATTCAGTTTGAGGCACACCCCCATTGTCAGAAAATCTTAGATAAATAGGAGAGGATACAGACGACAGCAACAAAGATGATAAGGGGTTTGAGTCACAAGTCAGATGAGGAGAGAACGGGTATGTTTAGCCTGGAGAAAAGATATGGGGCTATTATAACAGTCTACACATATCTGAAAGGCTGCCCCAGAGAAACTGGAGAACAATTGTCCCTTGCTATAGAGGACGGGCACAAACTAAAAGAAGGCAGATTTAGACTGAACCTTACAGGGAAATTCCTGACTCCGGACACTCAGGAAACAAAACTGTCTACCTAGGGAAAGTGTGGATTCTCCATTGTTGGGGGTTTTCAAGAGGCTGGATGGGCATCTGTCTGGGGACAGTTTAGGTATGGCAGAGCCTGCACTGCTAGTCTTTGGATTCCTCCCATATCTGGTATTCTAGAGATGCCCATGGCAGGCGTAGATACTAAGCACCAGTGTCAATCAAGTCCCTATACCTCTGTATGGGTTTGGTGGGGTTCTGCAGGCAGCATCGGTCCCTCTATTCAGTCTGATGGCAGTAGCCCCCTTCACTTCAGTGGGGCTATCATCACAAGAGCTTGCAGATTATTAAAAGACTAAGAGCATCGGAAGTGCCATACTGGGTCAGGCTGATGGTCCATCAAGCTCAGCGTCCTGTCTCTGACCAACTTCAGTCGTTTTAAAGACGTGCACAACGGATCAGAAAGGGGCAATCCATACTGGTTATCCCCAGCTCCTAATAATCAGGGACAAGTCATGTTTTTTGTATAAGCTTCATCTGGAATGGGTCCAACCGGTCTAATTCAATGTATACATCATTCGCTACAAATCTTATTCTCTGTAAAGCGCCAGGTACATCGCTGGCACTATATAAAAGCTTATTAATAATAATAATAATAATAATAATAATTAATACTGTATCCTGTCCTTAACCTGTAGCATTTTGGGATAGGGAGGGATAAAAGTTTAAATAATATCATTCAAATAAATATGTCTTCAAAACTTTGATTTGAGTCCTGGCTTTGATGTGGAGTTTTATTGGGGGCCAGGTTACCAGATTTTAGGATGCCAAAATCTTGCTTCCTATTATCTGAGCTTTCCACCCCACCCCCACCCCGCACGCCCCACTCACCATTGCATACACGTTCCAAGATCTGGGAGAGAGCCCTAGCGTTGTTGGGTCAGGTTGTCTTCGTGTCCTGAAGGCAGCTCAATTATCAGCACATTTAGATAATAACCCATTGTGTTACTTTAAGGCTGGGCTGACAAATAAATACAAATAAAGGTCTTGTTTTTCAAAGGAGCGGCCTTCTCAGGGTGTTTTGTTTTTTTGAGGGGGGTGGGGGGGAGGCAGATCCGTGACTGCTGAGTGGTCCTGCCACGGAGCACTCCTTCAGGTGGAGCGTGTGGGGAAGGATTCTAACAGGCAGTTCCAAGTGGAGCGCGGCAGCTGCCACGCACTCCCCCGCCACGGACCGTGGGGGAGTGGGAACTGCGCCAGGCTGGCCTTTGTAATTTACATTTTCCTGGCGTGAACACTGGGGAACTCAGGCTCCTCAGCACTGCCAGCCAGTTCCTGTGACTTGCAAAGGCTGTGTACTGCGGTACCCATGAGCGGGGGAGCAGTCTATTGGCATGGCTGCCCCACTTCCACAACCCCAGTTCATATGGGGGCAGGGTGTGTGTGGCCTCCTGTTGTCACGGATCTTTTTGGCTGGCCCTGCACAGAGCACTCCAGATTTCTCGGCAGTGCTCTGTGAGTGACCATGAGGGGGTGCTGCATCCACCTTCACCTGGGCATTCAGATGAGTAACTCCTGGGTGGCCATACGGGATAGCATCTAATTTTAAAAACACCCAGAAAGGTCAATCATGCCCATAAATGTGCCTTAACAGAGAATGTGCCGTAACAGAAAGGAGACTGCAGCAGCATGGTTGAAACGCTAAGCTTTGATTTTCCTGGGTTTGTTTTCATTCATCCACTAGCGAAGGATTTTGCATATGGCCGAGCAATTGAACAGCCATTTGCAAAGCAGCAGCACTGGAGAAGCTAAGTTTTGAGCCTACTATGGGTATTTTCAGTAGGGATGTGTGAACAGAACTGAGTTCGGAAATTCAGCTCGGTTCGGTTCAAACATCGAGTTCAGTTTGGAAGTTCGGTTCAGTCGACCAAACTAGTCGAGTTCGGTCAAATTCTGAACTTCCAAACCGAGTTTGTACATTCAAAACTGGTGTGTTAAGCTGTTTTTGGCCTTCCGAACTGGTTCGGATTCAACCGAACAGTTCGGTCGAATTCGAGTTCGGTTCAGAAGTTCGGTTCGATCGACCGGACTAGTCGAGTTCGGTCCTAATTCCGAACTTCCGAACAGTGTTCGCACATCCCTAATTTTCAGACATGACCGTGGCACAATTTAACTCGTTTTAACACGGTTTAAACCGAGTGGCACTGTCACGTTGAAAGGCACCCGCCAGATGGTAACACGGGCTGGATCCCAACCGTGGTGGGGGCTAGTCTGGGTTGTGACTCAGGGAAATCTCCGAGTCACAGCCCAGGCTAGCTGCCACCATGGTTAGGATACAGACCTGGAGTAAAGCAAGCTTTCACGTTTACTTGGACCCAGTCTGGGGGGGCTGGGCGCCATTGTGGCCATCAGCCGCTGCACACAGCGTCGGGGCAGGTTGGGCAGAAGCACATTCATGCATCTCTCCGTCCCTGTCCTGGATGCCATCATATTAGATCAGCGGCTTGGCCAGATCCCAAGAAGAGTGACAACTTCCCCCCACCACCCAGGTAAGTCCATGGCACTATCCCATAACATGGCGGGGGCAGGATGAAGGAGGTATGGGGGTGGTTGGAGGAGATGACAGGAACTGGGTAATGCTGAGACAGCTATGGGGGGGAGATTAAGGGAGCCTCAGCGAATGAAGAAAACCGGTGGGTGGGGTAGGCTGAGGGGAGGTTGGCAGTATGAAGACGAGGGAAGTATGATGTATTTGTATTTTCTTTTTAATATATTGTGATCTGCCCTGTGGGGTAGGGCAGGATATAAATCAATAATATAATAATTATTAATACCTGTTTGCTAAGGCATCTGTGGCAGCATTAGCAGTGTGGCTGGGTAGCTAATCTTTATCGTAAGCTGCTATGATGAGTCTCCCTGAGAGCTATTCTTTGCTGGGCACTTGTGCTGTCATCTATTGGTGAGCTTACTTAGTAAATGGAGGTGGGCAGTTCCTAGTTCCTTCCCTTGCAGAACAGGGTATTAGCTGGATGGAAAAACACTGAGCCCTTTAGGAAGAACAGTCAGCAGAGGTTTGATTCAAAATCACAACCACCTCTACCCCAGAGCAGTGACCAATTCTAAGGGCTACAGGAAACTTGCCAATAGAGTTTCTTTTGCTTTTGGAATTTTTAGGGCAAAAAAAAAAGAGAATGGGTTGATAGGGCATGTAACAGGCAGGGGTAGACCTTGGATGTGGGAGGGGGATTATAAGCATTTTATGGGGGGGTTATCTTGTATTTTATGGTTTTTTAATAATGTTAGCCACCTCGAGCCATCAGAGAGAGGATGGGATAGAAACTGAAATAAAAACAAATAAATAAATGATAGAACCGAACACCTGGTCATTCTAAGGCCCTTTTTACATGAAATGCTCCCACGCATGGACACCCACGTCCACGTGGGGGAGCGTTTCATGTAAATGCGGGGGTGCATGCTCCCGTGACTCACGCATCTACACCCACCCCTGCGCACGGAGCAATTGACAAAATGCCAGTTGCTGCATACAGGGAGATACGGGGGCCAGGGGTGGGATCAGGGTGCACCTGTGTGCACCGGCTTCCCCAGCCATGCTGTGGCGTGCCCACAGACCGCCCCCACCCATTTAAAAAGGTCCTAAGCAGGACCCAGGACACAGACTCCAGAGGTCTGTGCATTAATCTGTGCCACAGCAGAATCCATTGACTGTATTATTAATGTTCATTTATATAACACTTTAGGTGTTCTCAAAGGCAGTATAGCGATAGCTATAATAGGGGTAGGTGGTGCTGCCACACCAGGGACCACAAAAGTGGGGCGGGAGAACTCTCCTTTGTGCAGCTACAATCCCTTGCCCCTAGGAAGGGGAGCCCCCTTCCATCTTCCGCACCAAGGGCCATTCCACCCAAGCTACACCTCTGGGTTTTCTACAGTCCTTATCCAGTTCAATGCCAGCTAGGAGGGAGGTTCTTATTCCCATTTTACAGCTGAGGAACTGAGGCTGAAAGAGACTAACTTGCCCAAGAAGACCACCCCAAGTGAGCTCACGGCTATGACATGATTTGAATCCTGGTCTTCCAGGCCCAAGTCCAGCATCTTCTCTAATGGTGGGAGGGGGTGGGTGGGATGTGAGGAAGAGGACTTGGGAAGAAAATCTGCTGCAGGTTGTCTGTGATTGGGGGTGGCCCTGCTGCTCCTGTAACAATTTCTGGCCAATGCAAAGCTGCTTCATGGCCAGGGACCCATGTTCACAGCATTACATTTTCCATATTGGCAGCAATGGGTGAGGGGAATGCAGTTCCGTGTTCACGACATGCAGGAACCGCCTGGCTTCTGAGGTGAAGGTGCAACCAGTGATATTTAAAAGGGGAAAGTAAGGGAAAGAAGCCCCACCTCCAGAAAGTACTTGCTCGTCACGGCAGCTGTTACTTTCTTCTTCCAGCAGGGCACCCTGCCAGCTCCCTCCTTAGCAGCCCACTGGGCAAAGCTGAGAAAGGGAGTGTTGGCTCGCTGCTGCGTGTGGTGTCTGTGGATCTGTGGCTAGTGTCCCGTCCCCCCCGCTGCCCCCAAGTAAAGGCAGGATGATGGCACCCAGGAGTATTCTGTGCAGGAGCCAGCTCCAGGTTGCCAATGGGGTGAGTCTTACCCCTTGGGCCCCTTTATTAGCATCCCTGCTCTGATGTCCAGTTTTCTGTTTCTTTTTTCATTTTTTTAGGGTGGAACAATCAATAACTGCTACTCTCTCTAGCTGCGTGAAGGGGGAAATCCAGGCTACCATGGGTCTTTTTTCTGTCCTGAAACTTGGCAGAGGTGAGTCTCCTTCTGAGATGTTTCCGGAGACTTGTATAGATAAATGGAGCGTCCATAGTTAAGGCCAAGCAGTGAGATCCATAAATATTTATTTATTTATTTTAGGAATTTGTATCCCCCTCCCTTCTGCCCCAGGCATCTCGGGGCGGCTAACAATATAAATATACAAAACAATATAAAACATTCATCAAACCAATTCATAACAATCAAGCCCACGAAACAATTCAATAAAGCCCATGATGTTCCCAGGGAGAGGGTGTGGTGCATGGAATCAGCCACCAGGAGGTGCAGATGAGCTGTAGAACAAGGTCCAGGGCCTGGTAGGGGATGGTGATGTTGACTCTCTCCTTAGACATTGTGTCAGATCTCCCCACCACCCCCGAGAACAAAGTGGACGTGTGTTACGTTTATTTCAGACCCTGCAGCACATAACAGAGGCTATGGGCTGTAATTCACTGCCGGGACCCGCCATTGCTTCTCCCCACTCCCACAACTTGTGCTTGTAATTTCCTCTCTTCCTAGGACAACTCTTCCTCCTGTGGCTGTCATTGCTACTTCCAAATGGGGGAGACGGAGAAGCCAGCACTCTGACAAACACCACAGCAGCTTCTTTACCCTCCAGGGAAGCCCTGCTGCCCTTCAAAGGTTTGGAACAAAGTGATTAAGACTGGAAATGGAAGGCGTGGCCGGCATTACCACAGGGCAACCGCCCTGGGCCCCACTCTTTCCAAGGACCCTGCGAGGGCCCCTGTTTTCACCAGGGCAGGGTGTGGGGGGGCCCACTCCCTCCCAGAAGGGTCCCCAACATGACCAACTTTAGGGCCTTGTGGAGGAGGGTGCCCCCAATTGGGAAGGAGCCACCAGGGCCCCTGGATTTTATCTTCACCCTAGGCCCTGCTGGGAGATATTTTAGGATTATGTGGGGGGAGCATCTCTCGGTGGCTTTAAGAGGAGATCATAGAGTTCCTGGTCCTCCAACGACCAGAGAGGAGGGGTACCGAGCTTACAATTTTGCAGGGAGGTTCTCGACCTTGGGCAGCTTGATTTAGGGCTGCCACCTTCCGTCAGTTTTTACCTGACACTTCCATTTTGCCCTATGGGACTGTGTCAGGTAAAAAAGAAAAACACACCACAGATGGCAACCCTGAGAGACCAAGTAGTCCATACTGGAAGGTTTCCCAGCTCCATTTTAAATGAAGAAAATAGCCAGCGATATTTGCTTCCGGCTTCATTTAGTAAAACATTATTTGTTCTGGTTATTTTTGTTTTTCATTTATTCGGTACTTAACTTTGATAGTACTATTTAACAGTAGATAGTGCTTCAGAAGTTAACAAAGTACAGAATAACAAAGAAATGAAATAAAGTTAATGAAATAAACGCAGACTGGCAGGGGGTGTTTTACCTGACTCTCCCATAGGCCAAAAGAGAGGTGTCAGGTAAAAAAACGACCAGAGGTGGCAAGCTAGGGTGGCCGTTCCTCCCCTTTAAAAGAGGACACTAATAAAAAATACATGGTGCAGGGCTGCACTGGAACCAATGCAACCCTGCACCATGTATTTTTCATAAGCGTCCTCTTAAAGGGGAGGAATGGCCACCCTAGGGCAGATTTGTTTCAGCTCTTCTTCACTACAAATTTGCATTTGGAGTGTCCTTTGCAATATTGCCATATATGCAAATTGGGTGCTAATGTGGGCCCTGCACCATGTATTTTTCAGAAGTGTCCTGGAAAAAAATTGCATATATGGCAACCCCTACCGGGGCAAGGCAAACACAAATTAAAGAACAAGGGTTTGGATTGCAAGGGAGAAGGGTGTTGTGTGAAACTGAATACGCCCCTGACTCACTCACTCTCTCTCTCTTTTTCCTTCTCTCCTCAGCCAAAGTGACTTTTGATCCAGACACAGCATACCCGTGGCTCATCGTCTCAGCAGATGGGAAATATGTGATATCAGGAAATGAATCCCAGAGCGTGCCAGATAATTCCAAAAGATTCAGTCGCTCTCCCTGCGTGCTGGGCTCACGCGGGTTCACCTCAGGGAAGCATTACTGGGAGGTGGAGTTTGGGAATCAGAGGGAATGGGCCGTGGGGGTGGCCAGGGAATCTGTGGAAAGAAAGGAATATCTCCGACTTAGCCCCGAGGAAGGGATCTGGGCTGAGGGACGCTGGTGGCTTCGGAGACGCGATCTTAGCTCTCAAGGTGCTGGTTGGCCCGTGGGCAAGATCATCGTCTATTTGGATTACAAAGCAGGGCTGGTAGTGTTTTATGTGGAGGGTAAAGTCATTCCAATGTCGGCCTCTTTTAATGGGGAGCGTGTTTTCCCCTTCTTCTATGTGGGTGGAGGTGTCTGGCTCAAACTGAACTTCTAAGCCACTGGGAGACAGCTGTGGAACCTGTGAAATGGGGTCCACTAGCCCATACATCCCAGTCTCTATGATCCTGGAGGACCATCGCTGCTCCAGCAGTGGTTCTTCTAGCCTCTGAATCTTTGTAACTCTGGAGGACTCTTATCTCCTCGTCTCTGTCATCCTGGTAGTGGGATGGGATCCCTTAGGCCTCCATAGCCCCTCTCAACCTTCGGTCATTTCTGTGACACTAGGAAATTCCCTGTTTTTTATGGAAAATCTCCTTGAGTGTAATCAACTCACCACTATGACCCCCCCCTCCCCCGAAAGGATTTCCTTCTTCCTACAGACTTGTTCAAACAAACATATTTTCTTGAGATGGTTACTCCCTAAGGTAGAGGTGTTCACACAAGCATGCCAGATTTGGGGCTTTTATTCTGGAGAAATTGTCTCCCTATTTGCCTCCATTCTCACAAAGAGAGGAAAGCAATGGTTAAATAAATAGCTTCTCCCCTTCCCCTGACCTCTCCCCTTACAACTTGCAGAGAACTGCCAGCAGTGGGCAGTTTAATAAGAAGCAGTCAGTGAAACAAAGAATGGTAACCACATCTGCATGACTGCGACCTGGTCGCAAGACAAATAGCCCAGACTGGTAGGCTCTGGATTTCTGGCTCATGACGAAAGCCTAGTGTCTGTTGCATCCCAGGCCTTTCCACAAGCTGAACTGTGTTTTAAAAAGGATCATTCCTAATCCCTATCCTGTTTCTAACCCGCATTTTGCCCTCCCCACCCTGCTCCTGCTCTGTAACTGGTAAGATCTCTATGTGCAAAATAATAATTAAAAAAATGTTCTACATGCTAATTCAATGTATCCCTCTCTTGAAACGTTCTTCTCTTATTCAGCCATGGGATAAGTGACGCCTTCTATGTTCTAATCAAATCAAATCAACTTTTATTGCTTGACATTACGTCATTGCAGAGAATAATTACAAATTAAAATACAAGATCCATTCCATTCCTGGCAGCATTCAAGCATGTCATAGCCACCAACTCTGGGGTTAACCCCGACATAATTAGCACTAAATATTCAATTTCCACACTTCTTAACCACATCTAATTTGTATCCCAATAGCAGCCCCCCATGAGGTTAAGTATAAAATCATACAGTGCCAACAAGAGTTTCACTGTTTATATCTTTTGTGTTATAAAATTCTAGTGTACAATACAAGTCATTAATCAAAACCAAGTTAATTATAATACACAGCGACATTCCGACCTAAGACACCAATAGTCAGGTATAGCAATCTTCGTCAGGTATTCGTATAAAATATTAGTAGTCAAGTATAGAAGCATAAAAATCTTCATCAAGTTCATGATCTATTGGCAAAAATGTCAAAAAACGATCTCTTATTTTAAAGGCAGCTACCAAAAAGCCTGCCACTGCTCTTGTTACATTAATCCTGGTGTCCTCCAATAACCTACATAATCTCACGGCGTTTGGTCTAGTCTTTGCCTGGTCAAGCTAAGGAGACAAAAGTAGGTCCCATGAGAAGGCATACAAGTACACTCCAATATAATATGTTCGACTGTCTCTGCTCCCAGTGCGTCGAAAGGGCATAAACGCTGAGCATATGGTATATTAAAAATTCTGCCCTCCTGAATCTTGGATGGTAGAGAATTCAGACGCGCACACTGGAACAAGTACCTTAGCCTAAAGGTTGGAAGTGAAGCCATCTCATTTGCTAATGGAATAATAGGTAGGTAGTCTCTCAGGAAGGGGGTATTTCTAATTCTAGTCACGCCTTCTTGCCTCTCTATATCGTGCAGTCGTTGGATAAGTTCAGCTCTAGCCTGTGTCCCTTGTTTTAGACAGAAAATTGTCTCTCGAAAAGCCCATATGTGACACATAGGCATCCATCTCCTTCATCCATGGACTAATAAAGGTATCTCCTGGGATAAGTCCCAACAGGGAATTCACCGGGAAATTAATTTTAACCCACAAACATATGGCTTCCCTTCTTGCCATGGCATCCCAGCTGAGCAAACCAGTTTCTCTCTATGTTCTATGGAGATGCAGGGCTCTGAATTAAGGGGTGATTGCTGTGTGCTGTGGGGTCTGAAATGAGGGATGCTCTTTTATGTTCTGTGGACTGCTGTAGGGCTCTGAAATAAAGGCCATCCATTATGTTCTGAGGAGCTATGGCGCTTCTGAAATAAGGGACATCTGTTCTAGTCCATTGAACTGTGGGCCACTGGAATAAGGGGCATCCTTTATTCTTCTGTGGAGCTATGGAGGTCTGAAATACGTTCATTATGTTCGATGGAACTCTGGGCTCCAAAATAAAGGACATCTGACAATAGCAACTCTACGGGTGTTTTTAAATGAGCAAGGCTTGGGGGGGTGGGGGGTCTCTGACCACTGAGTGGCACAGCCACGGAGCACCTACACCCATGGAGTAAGTGGGAAAAGATTCGAACAGGCAGCTCTCAGGGCAAGAAGGTGGTCCTCCCAATGCTCCTGGTGGCCAGTCTCAACCTCCCCCTACCAAGGATGTGGTGCTGCCCTGGCTTCCAGCAAGGCCCCCCAAAGTTGCAGCAACCACACCAGGAAGGAAATTTTAAGGGTCACCATCGTTAGCACTCCATCCCTGCCCACTCTGAAAACTTCCTTCTTGGTGGGACCTCAGCACCGCTACAAAATGTTCAGAGTGGGTGGAGGTGGAGTATTGGCCCCGTTCCCTCTTCTGACCACTCTGAAAATTTCCTAGCAGTGCTCAGGCCGTTTACAAAGGCAAATACAAATGTGTTATCAAGCTGTGGTTGCGGCAGTGATACAGGTGCCAAACCCAAAGCAAAAGAGTTTTCCCTGGTTCTTGCATTCTTAAAAGAAAAACAATGGGTCAAATCAACGCATCCCAGAACAGGGGCGCCACCCCCGGCCAGGTCAGCTCAGGGAACGGAACATAAGTTCCCGCAGCCTGTCCTGTCCAGGGAGGGTGGGAGCAACGTCCAGCGGGCTGGTTCCGCTCCCACGCTGCAGCCAGCACCCCGCCATGATGAGCAGCCATGTCCGACTGCCATGGCAACCCCCATGCCGGGGGGCCAGGTGGGTGCGAAACCAGCCACACCTGTCCGGTTCAGCCCAACTGGGCAGCTCCTGGGTCCAGACCGTGGGCCCGGTTCCTTGCAGGCCCACGGTTCTGGCCTAGTCGGTTACCCCACTAGGGTCAGAATGGGGTCCACATCTGGTGAGCCTGGAACATATGCGTGGGTTAGGCACTGGCCAGAGCGGGCCAAGCTGGACCCCTGTCACGTTAACACCCAATGTTACAATTGCAAACAGGTTTGATTATGAATGGCAACCCAGTTACATTTCTATAGTGACACATTGCCAAACACAAACACTTTTTGTGTCTTTTTTTTTTTTAAGTGTCACTTTAAAGCACACGTTTGACATACAAGTATTGAACACTAGTATTTTTAGTGTCTTCTTTAATGCTCACAGACACCCTCACACGTGGCCTTGTCGAGATCCCCCCACATTGTCTGCAAGCACCCGCTCTGTCTACATATGGGCCTTCACAACACCCTCCGGCAAGGAGTTCTACAGGTTAATTGTACGTTCCGTGAAAAGGACCTTCCTTTGTTAAATTTGCTGCCGGTAAATTTCCCCTTGCTCTGTTATTTTAGGAGAGAGTAGACAGCAGCTTCCTAGTTACTTGCTCCACGCCGCTTAAGATTTTGTCACCCTCTATCCAGCTCAGTTGTCTCTTCTCCAAGCCGAAAAGCCCTGACCTTTTGAGCGTCTCCTGCAGAAGCGATGCCTTGGATCGGTTTTGTTGCCCTACTCTCTTAGAAGTTTGTGACTCTGCATTTAGTGGGAGCTTTCCCTTTGTTTTTTGCATGAAGCCAATTAACATATGCAAACAAGCCCGTCTTTGTAAATGATTGGCAGTCCCATTTTCTTCCCTGGGACAGTTGGCAACAAGACCCTTTTCACCTGTTTTATTTTTCTTTCTAGCAGCCTGCCCCTCTCTGGGCCCTGGTCTGCCTGCTGTTGATTAGCAGTGCATGACGTCCATGGAGACCTTGCTTGAGTTCCCGGTCTGTATTGTTGGCTACTGATAAAGGAAAGGGGAGGGGGAGACTTGAAGAATAACGTCATATTGGGGTGTTTAAGCCAAGAGGCTCCTCACTTGGAGTATCTCCTCTCCTGGACATGAGGGTGGTCTGGAAATCACCAGCACATTCTTACCCAGGGAATAAGAGGTAGTTGAGAGAATTCTGCATTTGCCTTGTGCTCCTTCCAGGGAGCAGGATAAACAGAGAGATCCGAAGGACACACACAGCTGTCTAACTTGCATGGATGGCCCTTTGTGGATAGATTAAAACTATGATACAGGAAAATGGAAAGAGAGTCCTCGACTGACTTTAAGCCTTAGGAAGGAAGGAGACGAGAATGTTCCAAAGATCCCGGAGTTCTTGATAAGTTTCTCTGACACTCGCAAGGTAAGTTTGATTCTTCCCAGAGCTGTATTTAAAGGCCCCAAATCTGCATCCAGGCAATTGGGGTGGCAACACTGGCATTCTCCAGCTCCTCCTGGGCTGCTGCTGCCATCGCCCTTCTTCCTACAGCTGCTGTAAAGGGTTCCCTTCCCAGTGTGTGGCACCCCAACGTCTTTAGGGGACTGTCTAAAAAGAAGGACACAGAATGCCCATAGAACGCATTGACCTTCCCCGAATGCCCATAGGGATCCATAGGGATCCATTAAAAGAACCAAAGGCCATAGGGACACCTCAAAATTGGCTCCTGGGTGAAGAAGATCCCTCCCCAAAATACTCCGAAATAAGAATGACACAGAATGCCCATAGGAACACATTGAACTTCCCCGAATGCCCATAGGAACGCATTGATCTCTCCCGAATGCCCAGACAGACCCATTGAAAATGTACAAAAACTCCAAAGGGTGAAGGGGACTCACCGGGACTCCTCAAAATAGGCTCATGGGTGAAGAAGACCCCTCCCCAAAATACTCTGAAATAAGAATGACAGCGAATGCCCATAGGAACGCATTGAACTTCCCCGAATGCCCATAGGGATCCATTGAAAATGTTCAAATTAATCCAAAGGGTGATGGGGACTCACTGGGACACCTCAAAATGGGCTCATGGGCTCCGTGCCCTGGAGCGGCTCCTTCAGTCCGCCGGGGGTGCCTTCTTGGAGGTCCCCCGTGTTAAGCGGGGGGCCACAATGGAGAGGGCATTCTTGGTGGCCGGGCCACGTCTCTGGAACTCCCTGCCGGAGGAGGCCCGCCTGGCCCCAAGCCTGTTAGTATTTCGGCAAAAATGCAAGACCTGGTTGTTCGCCCGGGCCTTTGGGAGGGGGGTGGGTAGTTGATTTTTTCCGCCCTAACCCTAGTAATTTATATCCCAGGCCTTGTTTATGTGGTTTTAAATGTTTTTATGGTATTTTTTTTCTAAGTATTTTGGATTGTTTTAAATTGTATTTTATGACTGGAAGCCGCCCTGAGATGTGTTTCAGGAGGGGCAGGGTACAAATGTAATAAATAAATAAATAAATAAAATGGAAGAGGAGGTGGAGGTAAGGTTTCCATATACGCACATTTTAGAGGACGCTTTTGAGAAATACAGGTTGTAGGGCTGCAGTGGAGCGAATGCAGCCCTGAAACCTGTATGTCTCATAAGTGTCCTCACAAATGTGCCTATCTGGCCACCCTAGCCTAGATAGTCAGGGAACTTCACAGAGTCGACTGTACCAGGGCCGGCCTTGGAAGTGAAGAGGCAGTGGGTGGAACGGAGCTGCTAGGCCATGGGTATGGGGCCCAGGACAGGGGGACAGGGTCATTGGCACAAGCAATGGACTCTGGAGAAAGAGCTTCCCCTGGAGCCTCAAAGCAGCAAGTTAAGGTTTCTGGAGCCAATACTGGCCTCTTGGGGGCCCCTGAGACCCTTCCACTGCTGCCGCAGCATCCCCAAAAACCCTCAGCCGCAGCAGGAATGGGGCTTCACCTCCTTTCTAGCCCAGGGCCCCTCCAGAGCCCACACTAGGAAAGAAGGTCCCCTAGACAGGGCCCTCATTGACTGTGTGCACATGAGGATTGGGGTGGCCCCATGGCCCAGTAATTAGACTGACCCTAGGAAACCTAGTTATGCTTGCAGTCGCCAGTAGGTGGCCTCTCTGCCCAACTGCGCATACCAGAGTTCCAAAGTATTGCAGCAGGGGCAAGGAACCTTCTCCTTCCCAGGGGCCACTTTGAAAATGAAGACAAGCTCCAAGGGCCGTATAGAAGTTGGGGGCAGGGATGATGGTTGAGGGTTGTGCTCAGGAAGAGCAGGGCCCAGTTCATAGATCTCTCAAAGATCCAAGGCCAGCCTTACCACAGGAGGGCCTGGGGCAACTGCCCTAGGCCCTGCTCTTTCTAGGGGCCCTGCAGTGGCCCCCGTTTTCACCAGGTCAAGCTGTGGGGGCTCTACTCCCTACTAGCAGGGCCCCAAACACAACCTCCTATAGGGCCCTGTGGAGGGTGCCCCCAAGTGGGTGGGGCTGCTAGGGGCCTACATTTTATCTTCACCTGTGGCCCCCCAGATTCCAAGGCCGGCCCTGCACACAGATCCATTTCCTGTCCTTGTGTGCATGCCCTTATCTCTGCCCCCTTACCCAGAGCTCCGTTTTTCAGTGGTTGGGCTTGAGGAACTGGAGCCAGGGGCCAGATCCTGGAACTGGAAAGGGGGCCCATAAAAACTAGCTTCTTAAGGCCACATTTGGCCCCGGGGCCTGAGGTTCACCCCTGTATTGTAATGTGCACGGATTCCCTGGGTAAGACCCCACCCTGCTTTCCAACCTCTTCTCCCAGAGCTCAACAAGTGAGCTGCATCTGTTTACTCCAGAGCTGCAGCCTTCTAATTCCCCTTCCCTTGGGCAGGCTCCCTTCCTTACGGAGCCCAGTTGCCTTTTAGACCCATTCAGCTAATTGTCCCACAGGTACCACTATGTTTGACAGACTGAGAGACAGCCTGCTGGCAGTGCAATCCTGCACCAACTTGCCAGAAGTCTGTCTCAGGAATCCTGTTGTATTTATGTTTTGGTCTGATCTATTTCCAAGGAAAATGGAGGGTTCCCCTCGTGCCTCAGAAGTGAGTTTCTCCCTGGCTGGTCTCATCATCATCTATATTCTACTCGTTCATAGGCTGGGCTCAGGTAGGAATCCTTTGTGTGTGCGAGAGAGAGGCCATGAAGGAAATCAATCAGTTAAGAAAATAGTGTCTGGATGGGTCGGACCCATGGTCCATCTAGCCCAGCATCCCGGACTCCAACTAACGGGTCCATCTAGCCCAGCATCCCGGCCTCTAACAAATGGTCCATCTTGCCTGGAGCTGAAACAGATACCCACAAAAACAAGTATACTCCTTGAAATCCACAGTTTCCGACCCATCTGTGATGGCTCAGGAACCATGAGTTACGTGTGTGTGACTGGTTACATTTTTCAAAATTTGTTTAAAAATGGGAGTGGGGCCAGGGCTTCCAGGGACAGGAACTTTGGTAGGGGTGGGGGAGGGTTAAGGGATAGAAATATCCTCTTAGTTTGAATTGTTGTTGTTCCATTGTGAACCATTGACTAAACTAACATTAGCTTTTTATTCTGAGTTTACTTTCCTTGTTTCTTGGTGCATTTACCAGCCCAGTACATGGTGATCACGTCTGTTCACCCAACCGTAGCCACTTTAGGTGATGACTTTGTGTTACGTTGTCACCTATCCCCTGGAATCAGTGTCAAGAACATGGAGGTACGATGGTTCCGCTCCCAGCTCCATTCCTACGTGTACCTGTACCGAGATGGGAAGGGCTGGCATGAAACACAAATGCCTGAATATCGGGAGAGGACAGAGCTCCTGAGTGATGGCCTCAGGGATGGAAACGTTGCCTTGAGAATTCAGAACGCCCGAATCTCCGATGAAGGCCAATACCACTGCTTTGTTAAAAATGGGACATTCCATCAGAAAACCATATTGGAAGTGAAGGTGGTAGGTAAGCTGGTAGCTGCCTTTCACGTGTGCTGCTAGGGGAAGACATCGGGAATAACACGCCAGTTCCACTGCTGTGCCTTGGCTTTAGCTTGGGATCAGCGTTGGAAGCTTCCTGTTCCAGCTATGCCAGACCTCCTGGTCTGCGGATTGGCTGCCTGAGTATATAAAGGACCAACCAGGAGGAGCAGGCAGTTGGGTGGAACAACCCAAGGGCATCGCTGCAATAGGAACCAGTGGTGCAACCGCACCAGGTCTCATGATCCTTAGCGTAGCTGTGTCCCCTGCCTCTAGGAATGGGGGATGCGAGGAGGATTCCATCTTTGACACAAGATTCCATTCCACCCTAGTTATACCCCTGGAACAACTCCTTCCTGTTCTTGTCCTGACGTGAGTCTGTTCCTGTGTCTTCCTGTCTCCGTTCCTGAGCCAGTACTTGATGGTTCCACTGCCCTGAGCCCCTACCCAGCCATGCATAGCCTCAAACCTCAACATGTCTTCCCTGCCTCTTTTCACCACAATGTTTCTCTCTGCAGCCCCTTCCCCATGCACTCAAAATTTCTCTTTATTGCGTTCTCAGATCATGCTTCTCAATTGGCACCGAAATAACAGGGACTCTATGAATAAGAATTTTGGGTGACTACGGGCAAACTCTCTCTCTCTCTCTCTCTCTCTCTCTCTCTCTCTCTCTCTCATGTGGCACTTTTAAATTACCATGTCACATAAACAACAGGTTGTACGTGTAGGTACTAAATATTACCCCAAACTTGAAAATCAGAGTCCTTTATTGGTATGAAATATTTCTTCTAGTATTGGCTAGGTCTACAGATAAGAAAATAAGAAGCACCATACCAAGTCAGACTAATGGTCCATCCAGCCCAGCATCCTGTCTCTGACAGTGGCCAGTCTTGGTCACTTCAGAGGAGTACCCAAGAGGTCATAATGGAGTGATCCATTCCCTGATGTTCTCGCCTAGCTCCTGACAATCAGAGGCTGCATCCCCTGATCCCCCTGACTAATAGCCATTATGGAGTTATCCTCCAAGAATTTATCCAATCCTTGTTTAAACCCAGCTATGCTCAGGGACCCATGCTAATTGTGTTTTCCCTGTGAAGCATGGATCCCTGACTGGCCTTCAAGTGGGTCCTGATATCATTTCATTTTTTAAAATTACCAATGACTCCTAGACAAAAAAGGAAAAGGTTCCCTCCTACTGCCTTGATTTAAGCAGTGTTTGTGTTAATTCTGCTCTAGCCTCAGGCTCTGTCCCAGTTATTTCCATTGACGGCTATCAGGGCAGAGGTGTCCGCTTGGTGTGCCGATCGAGTGGGTGGTATCCAAAACCTGAGGTGCTGTGGAGAGACACCAAGGGGCAGCATCTTCCTTCGGTCACTGAAACAAAATCCCAAGAGGAGAATGGTCTCTTTGAAACACAAAATTATATCATCATGACGGAGATTGCCAAGCAGAACCTCTCCTGCCTGGTAAAGAACATTCTTCTCAACCTAGAAAAGGAAGCAGCTGTTTACATAACAGGTGAGTAACCAACTAAGGTTGCCAGAGCAAACACATTCACAAAAAAGGGACATTGTTCTATTCTGTGGAGCTGTGGGATATGAATAAAGGATGGTCTATTTAAAATAAAGGTTGTCCTTAGGTTGCCAGATGTTTCATATTTTAAAGTGTAGAATTCATTTCAGGACAACATAGCTCAATAAAAAAGAGAATCCCACCCCCACTACCCATGGCTTTGTGGAACACACACACACACACACCACCAGTTTCATAGGACTGGTCTCCCTTGAGCAACATGCAGAGATGGAAGATTTTTTAGGTTCGTAGCTTCCACCACTCCTAGCAGAATGGAATATAAGGGATTGGCCTGACCCATTGATGGTAAATCAGTGGGGACATCAAAGGTAAAACAGGGTGTGTGGGGGGGGGGGGGAAGGAGGGTGCAATACACGGAGCAAGGAAGGATTTCCGGAACGGCTGAGGGTAGAGATTTCTCCCACTTGAGAATATTCTGGCGGTCCATTCTGATCTGATACCAGGAGTTCCCAAATTGTAGATTGTAACCTACAAGTGGGGTCACACCATCAGTGGCTGGCTGGGGTTCTAGTTCTGACTGGTATCGGTTATACTTTGTATGTCTCAGTTGCTGCCTGAGGTCATGAATTTTATTTAAGTCTCAGAATGGGGTCAAAAAGGCCAACATTTGGGGAACTCCTTCAGTGACTGACCCATGCCCTGGTGACCACGAGGCTTGATTTTTGTAATTCCCTCTCCTATGGGCTTCCAGCAGTGCTGCCTCATCGCTTGCAGCTTGTTCAGAATGCAATAGTGCAGCTGCTGACTGATTTGGGCAGCTGTGATTATATTATGCCCGCCCTGCATTCTCTGCATCCGTCGGCTGCCTGTAGAGCGATGGATTGAATTTAAAATTACGCTGCTGTTTTTTAAGGACCTGAAAGTCCTAGGCCCTGGCTATATTTGAGACCTGCTCCTGGAACCACATCCTACTGGCTATCGGTGCTCAGATGAGACCTACTGTTTGGGGAACCCTGCTATCGTGCTTTAAGACGATGGGTGATCAGGCCTTTGCTGTGGCGGACCCCAGTGTGGAGTTTGCTTCCTCCAGATGTTGTTGTTCCTCCCTCCTCCCCATCAAAAAGCACCTAGAAATTGTTTGGGTTTTCTGGGTGATCCTGAGGATCCACTGCTGGCTCCCCTCCTCCCCATGTGTTTTTTTTTCCCTCCCCTTTTTCCCTTCCCCTTTGAAATTGTTTTAAACTGATTTTTTTATATAGTGTTAGTTTTACTGTATTTTAAATGTACTTGGAGTGCCATCTGGTGGAGGGACACTGTATAAATAAAAATATTATTATGATAGGGTCAGACAGTGCTAGGGCCCTAAAGCCTGGAGGCCCACAATCCCTGGAGCACTTGTGTACCCCCAACCCCCTGCTGCTGGAAGGGAATACGGGGGCGGGGGGGGGCATTTAATCTTCTACACCAGGGATCATTCTGACCTAGTGATGCCCCTGAATCCCCTATGAAGCTAGGCTAACAGACTAGCTTTTAATGAAGCATTTGACTTCTGTCCCTGCAACGTGAGTTTATATGACCACCCTCTCTTTTAGAAACTCTTTTCCCGAAAATCTCGCCCTGGATGGCAGTTCTCTATGCAACCCTGCTGGCTTGGCTTGGCTTCCTTCTCCTTACTATTTACTTGTTTAAAATAAAAGGTAAATGGAAACTGAGAATCCTAGGGCTGGAAGGGGAGGGGGCCTCAGGGATTATCAAATCCAATTTATTGCACTCAGGCAGGATTCGCTAAACCTCAACCGTACCCGGGCACCTGTATTTTCCACATTGGCAGCGATGGGGAAAACCAGTGAACACAGGTCTCCGACCATCCCCGACAAGTATTTATCCAATTACTTCTTAAAAACCTCCAGGGAAGGAGCTTCCACAACCACCCCCGGGAAACTTGTTCCATTGACTGTTCTTAATATTTAACCTAAATCTTGCAGTTTAAGACCATTCTTCCGTGTCCTTCCCTTAGTGGCAACAGAGACCACAATTGTTCTCCATCTTCTCTGGGGCAGCCTTTTTAAACATTAGAAAACAGCTGCCATGTTCCCGCCTTTTGTCTACTTTTCTCTAGGCTAAACATACCGGTTCCTTTGGCTTCTTGCCATAAGACTTGTGTTTGAAACCCTTTATGATAAGCTTACCATACCTCCCCTTTAAAAGAGGATGCTTGGGGGGGGGGGGGGAATACACAGTGCAGGGCTGCATTGGCACCAGTGCAGTTCTGCAACATGTATTTTTCATAAGTGTCCTCTCTTAAAAGGGGAGGTACAGCCACCTTACTTTATGATCTTCGTTGCCCTCTCTTGAATCTTCTGTAGTTAATGTCCGTGTCCAAGAGGATGGAGGCCAAAATGGGACACACTGTTCCAGCGGAGGCTTAGCCAGTGCCGAGTACAGCGGGATCGTTATTTCTCGTGTCTTTAATGCTGCTTCTGATGCAGCCCTTCAGTGGCACTGGTCTTCCACGTGGGTAGTGCCGTGTTTCTGGCCTATGTTCAGTTTTTGATCCACTCTCTAGCTTCCTCCAGATCCTTCTCTGCTGGGCTGCCGCCCAGCCACATGTATAGCCCCCGTTTTGTATTTGTGCCCAAGGATTGTTTTTCTTACCTGCTTGTTACATATCAATACAAATTATATTAAATTTAATATAAAATAAGCGGGGGGGCCACAATGGAGAGGGCATTCTCGGTGGCCGGGCCGCACCTTTGGAACTCCCTTCCGGAGGAAGCTCACCTGGCCCCCAGCCTGTTGACATTCCGGCAAAGTTGTAAAACCTGGCTGTTCGCCCAGGCCTTTGGGGAGGGTGGGGTAAGGGGGGGGGGTTTAGCTCCCCCACCTGCTCTATTATTTATTATGTATTATGAAGGCCCTGAGCCCTGTTTAATAATTTTAATAATTTATATTGTTATCGATGATTTTAAATTGTATTTTATTGTATTGTATTTTATTATTGGAAGCCGCCCCGGGCTGTTCACAGGAGGGGCGGGGTATAAATTTATAAAATAAATAAATAAATATAGTAAAATGATACATTGGAAATCTAAATTGGATGGATGGTATAATGATGGGACAGGTGGGGTGCAGTTCTGACCTCCACTGAAGTGAGTGTTTCAATTCTTGTTGGATTCGATGGGGTTCAGGAGTTTGGTCCTAATGTGTAAGAATATATTTTGAAGAAGGGGGGTGGGGGGGAATTCATAGAAGATTGTAAGCCCCTTGGGACAGGGACCTGTCTCTAATTGATGATTGTAGAGTGCCAGATACATCGCTTGTGCTCTATAAATACTGAATAATAAACTGGTAATCCTTATTTCTCTTTATTTTCAGGGAAACTTGCTGCTGAACTGAGTAAGTTCAATTCTGCCTCCCTTCATAAGTGCAGCTTTGTGCTCCTTGGAAGGGAAGGGTGTCATTCATATATATATATAATTTCCCCCTTTCTCTTAAAAAGAAAAATTACATTGAGGGTGAAATCCTGGTTCAGTTGACAAAACTCCAGATAGCTTCAGGATTGAGACTTGCTGAGCCATTTCTCACGGCTTAAGGGGAATTTTTAAAAGCAACTACAGTGAAAGGATGACATTTCCCCTGACAGGGGAGCCCATCCAGAGTGCTTGTCAAGGGAAGACTTCTGGTGTGGACCTCCCTCAGGGTTGTGGGGCAAATGTTCTGTGAATGAGCCTTAAGGGTTTCTAAATTGAAGGTTTAGCGGGGTTCTTTTCAATACCAACAACTGAACGGAATAAGGAGAGGGAGGGACAGCAAAGATAATAAGGCGTAGGGTAGGGCAAAGGAGGGCTGGCCAGAACTGGGGTCATGGGGGGTTGGCTGAGGCAGAAGGCTTCCCTCTCTCATCATGCTGCTGCTTGGCTTCTCCCCACATCCAAGCCAGAGCCTCACAGCAGCTGGAAAATATATGTGGTTGGGAGGCTGAGGCAGAGCAGGATCAGGGAATGCCTCTGTTTCCGCCTTTCCTTTGGAAGGGGAAAGCAGGGTGGAGAGTGTTGGGGAAGGTTTCGCCCCCCCACCCCTTGAGGGTTAGGGCACATCCTTCTCCCCCCTCCCCCTTGCAAAATTCTGGCTGAGATTGCAGCTATTATCTCTTAGGTTGGAAATTTCCCAAATTTGAGAAATTTCATCATGACCTCCAAACTGGGTCACATCACCTGTGGACGGGGCATGGGTCACACCATTCTGATGCTATTTGCTAGACTTTGCGTGCTTTTGTTGCTGTCTAGGATCATGGGATTATATTTAAGTCACAAAACGGGTCTCGCAGGTTAAAAAGGCCGGGAACCACTGACTTAGCGGGGTTATATGGTATGTGTCCCGATGAGATCACTTCTCTAATCATACGGTTGCTTTCAGGATGGAGAAACTTTGTGGTACCAATAGAAAGAGGTAAGGAAAGCTCTTATTTAATGGTACATGGGTATTCTTTATCTTTCTTCCTCCTACTCCCCACACACTATGCATTTCCTTATTTGACGCAGCTGGAGCTAGACTAACACACAGGTAAGAATGAAGGATCAAATTCAGAAGAAATTAAGAGGGCGGGGAGGGGATTTCACCACAACGAAGAAAAATTTGGATTATTAGTTTATGGTAACGATCTGCAGATTTTCTTCATGGATTTTTTTTTTTTAAAAAGGCAGGCATATTTGTTTTGGTCTTACTCCTACCTCTCTCTATCCTCTTCCGTGTTCCCATGAGCAGGGATTTAAAACTAGGCTAAAGGGGAGGTACTTGCTGTTTTATCCCTAGTTGTCATTTTTTTTAAGAGCGGAGGGAGGTGCCTACTCCAGGGAATTTAGAGGTAAGGGGAGAAGAGGCTCATTAGTCACTACCTTGCCATTTGGTGTCTCTCTAATGATAGGGTGCATGTATGGGGTACATGGGTGCATGTATGGGGTAGGGGCAGCAAAATATCTGGGGCTGGCCTCTGCCTCTAACGCTCTGTCTCTCTCTGCAGCAAATGTGACTCTGGATCCAGACACAGCAAACCACGACCTCATCCTCTCCGCCGATAGGAAGAACGTGATCCAGGGATTCATGTGGCAGAGCCTGCCTAACCATCCCAAGAGATTTGACAAGGAGCGCTGTGTGCTGGGCCAGGAGGGATTCGCCTCTGGGAGACATTACTGGGAGGTGGAGGTGGGGGGTGGAGGATACTGGGCTGTGGGCGTGGCTAGAGAGTCTGTGGAGAGGAAGGGACGGTTCGTTTTTGAACCCGAGGAGGGCATCTGGGCTGTGGAGAAGTGCAGGGTGCTGTACCAAGCTCTCACCACCCCTGAGACCTCACTGTCCCTGAGGAAGAGACCCAGGAAGATCGGGATCTATCTGGACTACGAAATTGCGCTGGTGGCGTTTCACGATGTCGGTCACAAAGCCCCCATCTTCACTTTCCAGCCGGCCCCTTTCAATGGAGAGAGAGTCTTCCCCATCCTAGAGGTGGGGGTGGGAACTTGGCTTAGACTCTGCTCCTGAGGACCTGGCTTAAACACAAGAACTTCACCGGTAGGGATGTCTCACATCCACACGCAGACGGCTTGATCTCACTGCCTTGATACACCAGGGGAGCCGGAGACCAAGCTGGAAAGCCAGGTGTTGGCAGGAGACGCCTCTTCTGGTAAGGATTTATGGCAGAAGAAGGTGTCCTGTGGGTGAAATCCAGTTCACAGCTAACTTCATTTGACCCGTTTTCTATTTCTGGATCTTGATCATTGATCCAGACCCTTACCCCCAAGCACTGAAAGACTGAGCTTAGGGGGAAAGGAAGTGGAGATGGAGACGTGCATTTGAGGATAGGGAGATGTGGATCCATGATCTGGAAACACTCCCCCAAACCCCTTCAACATCCCTGCCCCCAACTCCTATCTGGCCCTCATACTAATTTTCAAAGAGGCCTGCAGCAGGGTGAAGGTTCCCCATCCCTTGTTCATGGTAGCATGAGCATCTGCACTATTGGTGAATGCAGAGAAGGTAGTAGAGCCCGGGGGCTCTGTTGGAATTTATGAACCTTGAACTGGCGTCTGCTGGGTTTCTCGGCATGGCTGATCTTGCAGCATCCTGACCTCGGGTCTGATCTGACCACTTGGTTTTGAGCGAGAGGACATCCCCTAAGCAGCACAAGTCATGCCTTCTATTAATCTGATTGGCTGCCTTCTAGGACCACCCGACAGGAAGAGGAAGTTAGGTGGAATAATTCCGAGGTTCCCTTTGGAGTTTATTGGCTGTTCTGGTTCTTTGCTTGCCCTCCCGACTTGCTGCCTGCCTGCCTGTTCTGAGCCTCTGTCAGCACGTCTCCAATTTGTGCTTATCTCCAGCCTTCATCCTTGGCCTACCCATCCCATCCCCCATCTGTGTTCTGGCCTCCATCCTCCTCCGCGTCGTCCCTCAGCGCATGCTTTGGCCCTTGGCCTTCCTCATCCCTTATCCATGTTCTGGTCCTCACCATCAGCTTTTGTTGGACTATTCTTTCACCTCCAACGTCCTTGCTTGCTTGTTGACACTGCTTCTTGGTTTGTCCTGCTAGCTTGTATCCTCGCCTCTGTCTCCTCTACCAGCTCTGACCTTCTGTCCTGGATCCCGATGCTGCGTCTTGGTTTGCTCCCCTGGCTTGTCACTTGGTTTCCTGCCTGCTTCTGATCCTGTCTGACTCCGCTGTGGTCCTGATCCTGCAAATAAAATCCTGTGACCTAATGCCTTGCATCCCTGACCCAACCCTTGGATCTGAGTTAGGTGCAATTTCATGTGAACCTTTGAATGTGGTATTTTTGCTAGAGTCTGATTTTTTTTATTCCACAAAACAAGAAGACAGTGGACTTCGAGAGTCTGAGTACAAGCGTAGCTAGTGGATAAGGTGCTGGATTTGACCCTGAAAGAACAGGGTTCAAATCCTCTCTTAGCCAAGAACCCCCTGGATGGCCTTGGGTAAGTCACTAGCTCTTAGCCTCAGTTCCTGTGTGTAAAATGGGAATAGTAATGACCTTCCCAACAGGGTTGTTGTGAGGAGAAGCTAACCAAGAATTCCTGAGTGTATTCTGCACAAGCTTCTCGTCTTCACCTACAAAGCCCTTCACAACCTCGCTCCCCCCTACCTCTCTGCCCTGATCTCCCTCCGAACCCCTGCTCGAACACTCCGCTCCTCTTCCATCCCCTCCCACGCCTCCCCTGCTCCCCCAACCGCCTTCGTCCTTTCTCCCTCGCTGCCCCACATGCCTGGAACTCCTCCCTGCCCTCATCTGCCTTCCCCCCACCCTCCATGCCTTCAAGTCCCTCCTCAAAACCCACCTCTTCCGCTCCACCCTTCCAAACTCCTGCTAATCATCCCCACCCAGGATTATCCCCCACCTGTTAACTGCAAACTCCCAATTTACTGTGACCAAGCCAAGAACGTGCACCTGAGTTCTCACATCCTCATGAATGTCGCATCCCTTGTCCCTCCCTCTGTTCCCCCTTCCCTGTCTCCCCTCCCCCTGTCTTTAGATTGTAAGCTCTCAGGC
>QEPC01001126.1:3707173-3717934 GCA_003113815.1 Sphenodon punctatus
CATGCCCTAGTCATCTCACACCTCGACTATTGTAACCTCCTCCTCGCTGGTCTTCCCAGCTCTCACCTTTCTTCCCTTATCTCTGTTCAAAATTCTGCTGCCAGGATCATCCACCTAGCCCGTCACTTTGACCATGTGCCGCCTCTCCTCTCCTCTCTCCACTGGCTCCCTAAGCATATTCCGCACAAGCTCCTCATTTTCACCTACAAAGCCCTTCACAACCTCGCTCCCCCTACCTCTCTGCCCTGATCTCCCTCCGAACCCCTGCTCGAACACTACGCTCCCCTCCCACACCCTCCCCCAACCACCTTCGTCCCTTCTCCCTCACTGCCCCACATGCCTGGAACTCCCTCTCTGCCCTCGTCTGCCTTGCCTCCACCCCGCCAAGTCCCTCCTCAAAACCCACTTCTTCCACTCCAACCTTCCTGCTAATCATCACCCAGGATTATCCCCCACCTGTTATCTGCAAACTGACTCCCAATTATCTGTAACCAAGCCAAGAACGTGTACTTGAGTTCTCCCATCCTCATGAATGTTGCATCCCTTGTCTCTCCCTCTGTTCCCCCTTGCCTGTCTCCCCTCTCCCTGTCTTTAGATTGTAAGCTCTCGGGCAGGGACCGTGTCTAAAGCGCCAGGTACATCGCTGGTGCTATATAAATGTTTAATAATAATAATAATTAAAGCTATATATGATGACCAGCATAAAAAGCAGAGCAGGAAAGCCAAATAAACCATGCAAGTTTTTTCTGGCTTTTCCAACTCTGAAATGGCCAACATCAGCCTTTCACATTTCTGGGAGCACACGCCTACTGGGAACATTTCCCAAGGCTCAGCTCCCCTTGAAATTTAATTAGCGGGGCTGAGCCATGGCAATCCCGTCCCATTAGGCCCTGCCTCTATAATAACATACAGAGATGGGATCTCCCCTTGATTTCCTTTTCCTCGGAAGCTGATAATAACAAAGCAGCTGGGAGGCAGCAGTAACGCCCCCCTGCTGTTGAAAACCCCGCCCCACGCTGTGTGCTGTAGGACTGGAAACGAAACTTCACTACCGTTGGGGCAGAGGAAGAAGGGACTCATGGCGTCCGCTCTGAACCCAGCCCAGTCGCTCCAGGATGAAGCGACTTGCTCCATCTGCCTGGATTATTTTCTGGAGCCCGTGATGATCATCGACTGCGGGCACAATTTCTGCCGGAGCTGCATCATCCAGTGCTGGGAAGGCTCGGAGAACAGAGCTTCCTGCCCCCAGTGCCGGAAACCTTTTTCTTGGAGAAACCTCCGGCCCAACAGGCAAATGGGCAACATCGTGGAGCTGGCCAAGCAGTTTAGCCTGCAGGTGTCGCGGGAGGCGCGGCCCGGGGAAGGGGTATGCGAGCGGCACAAGGAGCCGCTGAAGCTTTTTTGCGAGGACGACGAGGCCCCCATCTGCCTGGTGTGCGACCGCTCCAAGGCGCACAAGGCGCACTGCGTGGTCTCCCTGGAGGACGCTGCCCTGGAATATCAGGTATGGGGTGGAGGGGGGAAATGTGCTTTGCAGGAGCTGGAAGGATTGCGGGGGGGTCCGCAGAGTAATGGGGATTTGTTCCTCTGCGTCAAAGTCTGCTCCTTTATGGAGAACTCAAGAAACCTGAAGTCCTAATAACCCGCCTCTCCCCAGTTCAGAACAGCTTTGTGGGGACACAGATGTGCACAGTGGGCGGGAGGCGACGAGCTTCCTGCACCTTGCGCTCCTGTCCCCTTAATTCCCTGCAGCTAGCCTGAAAGGCAACGGGGAAGGACCATGCGCTTCCTACTTCCTTTCTCCCCTCAATAGAGCACCAACCCGCTGCTCTCCCTCTTCCTCTCCCCAGCGCCTCTCCGTTAGACATGGGGGAGAGCGGCCAGATATGCAGATTTTAGAGAACATTTATGGGAAATACAGCTTGCAGGGCTGCAGTAGAGCCAATGCAACCCTGCAACCTTTATTTCTCATAAGTGTTCTATATAATTTGTATATCTGGCCACCCTAGGGGCTTGCTGGCACGTGCACAAAAGTTCTGTGGTGGCCAGACATTCACATTTTTACAAGAAACTTATGAGAGAGAGCTTCACCAGGGCCTACAGGCCCCTAGGCTCAACAAAACTGGCTTTAGAATTGTATCACACTAGCCTTCTATAAACAGCAATCAAAAATAAGATGTGATAAAGACTCCACAGGATAATGTTGGCAAAAAGGGACTGTTCACCATTCTTCCTTCTACAACTGCCGACGGTAGCAAGCTAAGCCTTGCCAGTAAACGCTACCCTTTGCGTCCGGATAGGCAGCGAAACTAAGTAAGAGGCACCCCTAGGTAGAATTGGGAGAAACGTATAAATTGCCTAAATTTTGCTCTTTTACTGTCTGTCTGGCAGAGGCAGATTCTTGGCTCTTCTAGTATCTGATGTACTTAAAGCTACAGTTCAGCTAGTGGGCGAGTGTTCTTATGCTGCAGCTTGGCTAATTTCAGTGACTGGCTGCTTACCTCTTATTTTGATGTCTATGCCCCCCCACCAAACTTCTCCATGCTATATTGCTAACATCTGGCAGGAACTAGAGGATTTGATCATCCTACTTAAGGAAAATTATCCTCTTGCTGGCATCGTGGTTGCTGAGGATTTCAATTCTAGAACAGGTGGGGAAGCTAATGATTTGACTTCACTAGGTGATGGGGAGCATTCCCCATCTTCCCTGGGACTGCTTAGGGCCTCAAAGGACCAAATATCAAATGAGTTAGGCTCCAAGTTGGAATATTTGGTGGAGGCAAGTAATTTAACCATCCTTAACGGCAATACGCTGGGTGACACCTTCGGCGAATTCACATTTACATCCCGGTGTGGGATGAGTATTGTTGACCATATTTTGGTATTGGAAGTAGTCCTTCCTTTTTGTGTATGATTTTTGTGTTCATGCTGTAGTTGACTCAGACCATTAACCTCAATTTCAATTTATTACGCCATTAGGCTATATACGCTTAACAGAGACTGACATACAACATAACATACAGCATAAGATAAAATAAACGTAACAAAACAGAACATATTAACACCACACAAATGGGGGAAGAAAAAAAAAAGATCCAGCCCAGGCTACTCACTTCATAAATGCACCTTAAACATATATTTATTCCGGCATAAGCAGTTTAGATGTCAAAAACAATTGCCTCAATTTAAAAGCGGAACTCAAATATTTGGCCACATTTGAAGATATCTCAGCAGAGTTATCTGACAAGAGATATTGAAGGAGTCACATGTTTGTTCTTCCTGGGTACTTTTGAAGAAAAGCAGTCAATTACTGAGATCTCAATGAATCGTAAATGTGGCAATTCAATAAAATGTGCTGTGGAGTCTCTGCTTCTAGCCGGTCAAAAGGGCAAAGGCGGTCACAGTATGGGACTTTACTATATCGGCCCTCCAATATATAGGAGGGCAAGGCATTAATCCTGGCACAATATAGCAGGTATTTTCCCCTTTGCGAAATCGGAATGTTTAGATACCTAGCCATTTCACCCTGTGGGTTAAGACTGCAGAATTGAAATTCCCTTAAGTGGGGGGTAACCCTTACCCTTGCTATATCATTTTGATAGGCAGTGTCCCTAGTCCTAACGAAAACCTCAGCTTGGGCTGCCCCTCATTCTTTAGAGGTTAAATAATTTTGGGAAAACCCCAACTTCTGGAGGTACTTGCCACCTGCCATCTGCTTTTGAATGAATCCCCTAGAAGAAAGGAAAATAATTCCCTGTTTGCCTGGTTCTGTAACTTGAACCAGAACTTAAGTGCACTAATCCATACACACACGTTCCAGCTATACTGTCCTATTTCCAGCCTTACTGCTGCATTTGGTGTCACACTAGGAGTTCTCAAAATCTTACGAAGGAACTTATTTTGCACAGCTTCTATATTACAGTCCAAAAACAAAAGAGGGGCCCACAACTCTGCTCCATACAACATCTGCGCCCTTGCCTTGCTGTTAAAGACTGCTATAGCCGTTTCAGGTTTTGTCAGACCAGTTTTGGCAAATAACCTTAAAATAGCAAAGGAGGCGCCTTTTACGCTTGCCTGTGTTTTGATCACTTCTCTGCCTCCAAAGAGGCAATTTTGCACAAGGATAATTTAATTTTCAAATCCTTCCAGAGCCTCACTGAGGCCCTTCACCCCTATTTAGCTTCTTCATCAGCTACTTGGCAGGGACAGGGTAATAAAAGATATGGGTGGTTTGATAAGGAACGCCAATTAGCTAGGGCAAATCTCAAAAAGCTGGCTTGACTTCTAAAGGGGACTAGTAATAGAACTGACGCTGGATCCTATTTGATCGCTAAAAGAGATTACAAATTGCTTCTGAAAAGTAAGAAACGAGCTTATTATGAAGAGACTTGGAGGGTGCTGGAGAGGGCATCACAGGACACTAATTCAGCTACTTTTTGGAAAGTCATTAAGCAGTCAAGGGCTCTGATCTCACCAGCTGATGGTGTGTGTATACCAGCAATCTCATTTTCACTTCCTGTTTTCTGTACTTTCATCCCGAGCCTTGGATTTAGAACTGCTGCCTATTGATAGTTATCCAGCTTGGCCCGCGTGGGGTATTGACAGAGGAACTTGAGCGATTTCTTTTTGCAACTGAAATTGAATAAAGTGCCGGGCTTTAATAGATTTTTATACCAGCTGAGATTTTGAGAAGCAGGGTCTTCTGGTGGGCCCGTGTATTAGCCACCCTCTTGACCTCTGTTAACGGGACAGAGTTATAAGGACTGGCTTAATAGTATAGTAGTCCCAATTTTCAAGAAGGGGGATATTAATGACCCAGTGAATTATAGACTGATTAGCCATCTTTGTGTAATTGGGAAAACTTTACTCTAAGTTTCTTTTTCAGAAATTGATTCCTCTGGGTAGAATAGGAAGGGATACTTGCCCAAGAGCAGGCAGGTTTTTGAAAGGGGAAATCCACCATAGATCATGTATTCATCTTAAATCAACTGACAACCAAGTATGCTCATGATCAGCCTGGTTCCTCGTTAAATTTATGTTTCATACATTTAAAGTCTGCTTTTGACTATTAACAAGGGTCATTTGTGGTACACATTGTCCCAAATGTCCATTGATTGCAGACTATTGCTGCTGGTCATGCTATTACATCAAGGAACTACCCTGCAGATTCCTACAACCCGTCAAGGTCTTCTGTCTGCTCCAGTAGCTACCACACGAGGAGTTAGGCAAGGTTATCTTCTTGCTCCTTAACATCTACATCAATGTAATAATAGAGGAGTTGTGGGATCCGCTTTTTCATCCAGTTAAGTTCTTTACCCTGGTTGTTTAGGCTTTATGCGGTTGATACAGTTCTGGTATCCCGCACTCAAATTGGATTAAGATGCCTGATGGAGGGCTTTTATTTTCTTTTCCTTTTGTTCAAGGGAGCTGCTGGAAGTCAGCTATGCAAAAACTAAAGAAATGGTGGTTGGCAGATCTCGTACCCTACACAAATGGTATATGAATGCTCATCCAATTGATCAGGTCCCTGTGTACAAGTACCTAGGAGTGGTCTTTTCCCAAGTGACTTCCTGGCACCCTCCTTTGACGATTATGAGAACTCTAGCACATATTGCTTGCAAAGGAATTGTTGGATTTTACAACTCTAAAGGGGGGTGGGAAATGATTCTGCCAGCTGTAAAAATATACAAAACCAAAGTTCCAACTTAATTTTTGTATGGGATTCACATATGGGGCCCAGCCCTGCTAAATGAGTTTGAGCTTGCCACAAATGGCTTCCTAAGGAGTATTCTCCATGCCCCTAGAAATACCCCTGTTGCTCTGCTTAGAGCTGAAACTGGTATATGTTCTATGGCATCCCTGGCTCAATTGGCCATTCTGAAATTTTGGTTGTGTCTTAAGGTTGGTGAACCAGATGGCCTTCTGTATGAAGCCTTTAACAGTACCGGGACCCTGGGAAAGCTGTATAACCCAGATCTTAGCTCACCTGGGCTTTTCCAATGAGCAGCTGTTGTTTTATGTCCTATCCAGCAGAGCTTAGTTTGATTAAATCTCGGATCAAGAAAACCAAATGCTCTCTGAGACTGTCGGTATGCAGAAGATATCTGAAATGTATATATTTCTCCCAATTCGACTAGGGGGGTGCCTCTGGCTTAGTTTTCCTGCCTACCGGGACTTTGAGTCACTTTTTAAAAAAAATGATTTTTAATATTCCCCCCCAAAAAACTTTTTTATTGTTTTTCTCTACAGTATTGTTCCACCCCCACCCCACCCCACCCCTGCCTCCATGATGTAGCTAATTTTAGTCTGGATTTCCTGTGATGTATTTCATTTTGTTCTGGATTTATTCTTTAATTTGGAATTTTGGGATATTTCCAACATTTTTGGATGCTTTATATATATTTTTAATTTTATTTAATCTTTTGGCTTGGATATTTTGTGCATTGACTGAATATATGTGGATTATTATTTTTTTAACTCTTTGATTTATTTTTTTTATATTTTGTCCGGATATTTTGCTTGAATATATATTTTTGCAGCAGTGTGAACACTTCAAAAATACTTGCTTTTCATGTGACTTTTTATATAATCTTGTAGTGTTTCTAAAAGGAGAAAATTCAGAGTAGCCCCTTTGAATTTTGCCCCTCTTCCCACATGATCTGATGCTTGGAAAAACCTTTCGTTGAACTCTGAATGTTTACCATTCATTGGGAGATTTTGGTGGGCTCATACGGTAGAAAAAATTAGAATATAGAAGCTTTTTCCAAAGGATTTATTTGCTGAATTGTTGTATTTGGTCTTTCCGCTGCAGCATGAACACTTCAAAAATGCTTACTTTGCAGTTTGCATGCAGCCTTACGTGTAGTTTTAGTGTTTTTGAAAGGGAAAAATAGTTAGCCCCTCTTGAATTTTGACCCCCATTCTACAAGCAATCTGATGCTATTGGAAAATTGGGGTCTCTCCCCCCGTTAGCTGATTCGGGAGCTTGTCGCAAAGATGCTGAAAGTACTATATCAGAGGTGGGGAACCTTTTTCCCTCACAGGGGCCAAAAGAAAAGGTTCTTGGCTTGTCCCAAGATAAACCAATTTTTGACAATTAGAGCTGATTAGAGGTTTCCCCCCCTTTCGGTTTTCCCCCTTTTCCCCCCGGCCCAAACTTAGATTGTACCCATGGCCCGTATTCCCCGTCCACTATGTCCAATTTCTTTAGGGACCCCTCATTTGAGTCGTACTATTGCCTAACTTGCCCCTCTCTCTCTGGGCATCACTGCCCAAAAGACTAGCACAGCTGAGGGCAGACCCCCTACATCCGAGTTATCACCTTCTTGTTTTAAAATTAAATAAATACATTTTTAAAATGTGGTGCTTGGGGATATCTTGGGAATGGGGTAGATACTGCAGCTCCTGCTTAATGGCAGAGGGCTGAGCCTTGGGATTCCTTCCAACTCTGTGATTCTAAATGAAGTCTCGCTCTTGTTTTGTAGATATTGTTAAATATGCAGGGTTTTTTTTTTAGTTTTTGTGTGTGAATCTTTGGCTGTGTGTGTGAATATATTAAATAAAAATATATTTTCTTAGGAAGAAATTCTGTGCTGTCTTAAGGTCTTGAAAGAAGAGCAAGGCAAGATTCTAAGTGCGGATAAACCAAACCAGGAACTGTTGGTAGGTGCTTGTGGTAGGAGAGTGGAAGTGGCGCTAAAGAAGGACCACTATCTTGGGATGATGGGGGGAGCAGTTCCCAAACTACGTTGTAAGCTGAGCCATATGACAAGGTTCAGGAGACCACTATGGGCTGGGTCCCATGATTGATTTTGGGAAGGTAAGTACCTCTCGCCTTGCTTGAACTTCCCCAGTGCACCCACAAGCAAGATGTTGGGGGGATGGGGGAGAGGACTAGGGCTGAAGTGAAAATGGGTTTTCATTCTTGTGAGAATCTCGCTGTTTTCGAGTATTGTTACTGGGGTTTCTGCACTTTCTTGGTAATGGTTCGAGATCTCATTGAGAATCTCAGCAACGTTTACCGCGACTTTGTACCGTATACTGATTTACCATGTACTGCTTACTGTGTACTGCGTTTGTCCTGGTAATGCGTATGTGCGAAATGGCCACCACAGCTGTTCTGCGCATGCACAGCCCTTTTCCAAGATGGTGCCATCAAAACTGCCATTTTGGAAAAGAGCAGCCATCTTGTGCATTGCTGGAATGCACATGGTAAATCAATAAAAATTCTTTACTGAGAGTTTCAAGAACTAGGGGTTTTCTTGATTATCCATTCTCGCTACAAATGAGTCGAACTGTGATTCTTGGCGAGAATCGCGATTGAACTACAGCCCTAGGACGGACACCTACCACTGCCCCGCCCCCGCCCCCCCCCTCCAAAATACTGTTAAAGCACAGAGGGAGACTACTACCTCTGAAGAAACTATTGTGTATTAGAGAAGGAAACCCATTTTCAGGGGGTGGACCGTGGCTCAGGTGGCAGAGCGCATGCTTTGCTAATGTCCCAAGTTCAATCCCTGGCATCTCTGATTCAGGATCTCTGGTAGCACGCCTGGGTGAGGCCTCTGCCGGAGACTCTGGAGATCTGGATTTGAAACCCTGCTTCCGTGTCCGGTTGCAACAATACTGGGTTAAGCTGGACCATTGGTCTGGCTCATTTAGGCAGCTCCTTCTAGCCTAAAGTCTCCACTCTGCTGCTATCCCACCAACTTGCAGCATTTCTAAATCCAACACCATTGCTACTCCCTCCTTGCTGCTTTAAAAGGCTGCTTGCCCTCTCTCTGTGAGGAGTGAATAATTGAGTGCAAACTGACTGCGTGGATGCCTTTTTTCAATCCCTCTGGATGGAGGGTGGGGGAGCTCTTCATGGAGCTAGCCATTCCACGTTGTTCTGAAAATCCTATTCCTCGCTCCCTGTTTCTTACCTACCTTCCCCCTCCCCGCCCCTCTGTGTCTGTCCATGACAGAAGCAGGTGGAAGCCGAGAGGCAGAAGCTGGTGGCTGAATTCCAGCAACTGCGGCAGTTTCTGGATGATCAAGAGCGTCTCCTGCTGGCCCAGTTAGACCAGATACAGAAGGAGATTGAGAAGCTGAAGGATGAAAACGCGAAGAAATTCTCAGGGGAGCTCTCCGACCTCGGCGACCTGATTGGCGAGCTGGAGGAGAAGCAGAAGCAGCCCCCGAGTGTATTCCTGCAGGTGAGACACCGGTTATCGCGCCACATCCCTGCACAGAGAAGGGAAAGGACGTGTAATCTTGGCTCCCAGACATGTTGTTCAGAGACTGCTCTAAGGCCTTGTTCAAACAAGTTTTTTAGAGGTAGCTACCTCCTAATTCACTTTAGCCTCCCCTGTGTTCACATGAGCGCAGGGTTAAAGTGAGGATGGAGTTGGGGTCTGCCAATTGATGTTCAGTGAGGGAGGGAGACAGGTGTTCCTGGGGGTTATGCTCATGCGTACAGTTGAGTTTGTTTGAATTTCCCTTGTTTGTGCAGCCCTCCTTTTGTGTAACTCTTGCTTGACATGTCTGGGCGTTTCCAGACCAGACACTCCCCACCCGCTATACATGCTACAGGGCACCCTAGGAAAGTGGCTTGTCTGAAAACGCCATCTGCCTTACTGACTGCTTATTATTCCTGCCCCACTGCTGTCAGCTCCAAGGGAGGAAGATCAGGGAAGGAGAGAAGCTTTGTTCCCTTTGCTTGTAAGAACAGAATGCAGAGTAGCTCCTCTGGAATAAGAGCCTTGGATCTGGTATGTTTGTGAGAACATCCCCTGTAAACAGCGTGCCTATTACTGACAAGGAAATCAGATTTGGGGGTGGGGGATGGTTAAAGGTCCATGGGACCTTTGACTCTATTTCCTCAATAGTATAGATTGGAGTTTATATCTGGTTCTTCATCATGCTCATATAACAGGAGCGCTCAGCATTTTCTTGCAGAAGGCAAGTTCCCTGTGATCAGTGGTGGACAACTTAGACTAATCATAGATTCTTAGAGTTGGAAGGGGGTTCAGAGGTCACCTAGTCCAACCCCCTGCTTAATGCAGGAAATACTCAGCTACGGCATCCCTGACAGACGGCCGTCCAGCCTCTGTTTTGAAAGCCTCCGGCAAAGGAGAGCCCACCACCGCCCTAGGCTGCTAGAATAAAGTTTGCTTTGGGTGTCCCTTGAAGTGTCCAGGATGGGGGATAGAGTCTTTACCGTGTGGGTAACTAGAACTAATCAAACTCTGAGCGTGTGTGGCATGTGCAACTCCACCATGAGTTACACCCTGAGCCTCTTGGAAGGGCAGCATATAAATTGAAATAAATAAAATCTGTAATGAAGCTGTCTCTCTTTCTCTCTGTCCCTGCTCTAGGACATCAGAAAGACCTTGAGCAGGTACGTGGCTGCTTCGCACTATGCTTGGGTGGGGATGGGTGAGGGACACCACCTTACAAAACCAAGGGTGTCTTCAAATGAGATGCTGCTCCTCCATCACCCTCACCCCCATCGGCAACCCAGGCTCACAGAGCCAAGCGGCCGGATGCACGCTCCCATGAGCCATGGAGCACCTACTCATGGCCACGCATGGAGCACCGCCAGGAAATCCGGAGGGCTCTGCAGGGCCAGCCAAAAATATGGTGGCCACTTCCATGGCCAGGGTAGCCACACTGGGAGCCGCCTGTTTTGAAGTGCTCCCTGCTCACTCTACCTGTGTGGGTGCTTCACAGCAGTACCGCTCAGTAGCACCTCTTCTTCCCCCCCCCCCCCCCCCCCCC
>QEPC01001126.1:3730146-3748286 GCA_003113815.1 Sphenodon punctatus
CTCTCTTGCGTGGAAAGGGGCTATTCTATTGAGTTAGAGAGCGCTCCCAGTCCCAGATTCCTGACATCCCCAAGGTCAAAGGATGCGACAAAACACCTCACAATGACCTGCGAAATCAAAAGGCTAGTAGACACCAGGGCCATAGAAAGGGTTTCTCCTCCCCATCGACACTCAGGGCTTTACTCGATTCTATTTCTGGTCGCAAAAAAG
The DNA here is from genome assembly GCA_003113815.1 of Sphenodon punctatus. Classification (NCBI taxonomy): domain Eukaryota; kingdom Metazoa; phylum Chordata; class Lepidosauria; order Sphenodontia; family Sphenodontidae; genus Sphenodon; species Sphenodon punctatus. The sequence continues at coordinate 3,730,357 of QEPC01001126.1, forward strand.
CTGGGCAAATGGAGAACCGTGTTGGACTTAAAAGCCCTCAACCGCCATGTAAGAAAAAGAAAATTCAAAATGGAGACAGTATCATCCATTTGTCACAGTATCCAGAGGGACGATTGGCTAGTGTCTCTGGACCTCAGGAAGGCATAGCTGCATATCCCGATTTGGGCCCCTCACAGGAGGTGGCTCGGGTTCGCCTACGACAACAAACATTGGCAGTTCAGGGCCCTTCCCTTCGGCCTGTCCTCTGCCCCCAGGACGTTTACCAAGGTGCTGGTGCCGCTGGTGGTGAACCTCTGCGCAGAAGGGATACATATCGAGATGATCTTCTGATTTGGGCCCACGCACCGGACAATGCACTGGCGGACCTCAACAGGACAGTCAAGTACCTGGAACAGCACGGGTTCCTGATAAACAGGGAGAAAAGTCACCTCACATTGACGTGGAGACTGGAACATCTAGGCACCATCATCGATACCAGCTCTAACCTCGCTCTGGTCCCCCAGGCAAGGTGTCAGAAGATCCAGACGTTGGTGAGGCTCCTCAGAGCGAGCGATCGAATGAGACTCAAACGACTAGCATCACTACTGGGATTACTTATCTCCTGCACAGCCCAGGTGACGTGGGGAAGATTCCACCTACGTCCCTTACAGAGGCTGCTAAAGCCTTTCCAACACGAGCTTACCATCGGGCTAAATCCCTGGGTTCCCATACCAAGGCACATACAAAAATCCATGTCTTGGTGGCTAGGGCCCGCAACTTTCCAGGAAAGCGTACCACTCTCAGAACCGACAAGAGAAATGCTCAGGACGGATGCCAGTCTGAGAGGCTGGGGGGGCCCACACGACAACTCGTTCAGTACAGGGGCCTTGGTCGCAGAAGGATACACAACAGCAAATCAACTTCCTGGAACTAAAGGCCATACGTCTCGCCCTGCAGCAGCTGTTTCCCACCAGCACCCAGTCTCACGTCTTGATATACACCAACAATGTGACGGCCAAGGCGTACGTCGGCCATCGGGGGATCCAGATCGCCACAGTTGCACCGAGAGGCGATCAGTCTGTTCACATGGGCACAATCCCACACGGCTTCTTTGAAGGCCCTCCATATCAAGGGTCAGGACAACATAAGAGCAGACTGGTTGAGCCGCCAGGTTTTAGAGCCCCACGAATGGAATCTCAACAGGGCAGTATTCCAGGACATATCAAAATGGTTCGGCCTACCCCACGTGGACTTATTTGCCACCAAGAACAACACACAACTACCCCGCTTCATGTCACGAGAAGCATGCAGGGAAGCGGAGGCAATGGATACGTTAAACCAGCTGTGGCCAAGGGCCTGCTCTACGCTTTTCCTCTGTTCCCATTGATTGCGCGAACTATAGCCAAAGCGCGCAAGGAGCAAGCGTTACTCCTCCTGATCTCACCTTGGTGGCCCTGGTTCTCAGAACTAATCCAGCTCAGTCAGGGTCAATATAGGAGACTCCCTCCAAAGATGAACCTCCTAGCTCAGGGGCCAGTCTTATTCCCGGACATTCAGACCTTAAAGCTGACAGTATGGCGATTGAACGCTCAGCGTTGAGGAAGAAGGGGTATTCGGAAGCAGTTCTGGACACTATTCAGAAGGCCAGCCACCAGGAGAGCTTACCAGACCACCTGGAAGATGTTCGCCTCCTGGTCCCTTCATATGGGACTAGATCCTTGTAACGCTGGGGTCCCTCAAGTCCTGAACTTCCTTCAGCAGGGTTTGGATAAGGGGCATAGGGCCAACACTTTGGCCAGCCAGGCAGCGGCATTAGGCTCTGTGCTCAGAGCATCAAGGAACAGGGCCATTTCTTCCCATAGACACGTTAGGAGTTTCATCGGTGCGGCGAAACTTCTGTCACCTCCAGTAGTCCACAGAGTGCCTTCCTGGAACCTTAATCTGGTTCTGGAAGCTTTAACAAAGCCTCCATTTGAGCCTTTAAAACATGTCTCCTTGTATTTTTTAACTTTAAAGATGGTTTTTCTAGTGGCAGTGACTTCGGCTAGATGAATGTTGGAGCTGGGAGCACTGTCGATGGAAGAAAACTTTTGCATCTTCCAACAGGACTCTGACTCTTAGATTAGACCCAGCTTTCATTCCGAAGGTCAATTCCCTCTTCCATAGAACCCACCAGTTGGTGCTTCTGTCATTTTGCCCCAACTCAGTCCATCCCAAAGAGAGATCCTGGCACACGTGTGTCGAGCCCTGAAGATATACCTAGCCAGAACCCGGGGGATTCCGCAAATCCATGGCGTTTTTTGTAAACATTAGGCCAGGATATCGGGCTCAAGGCCTTATTGTCAAAATGGGTGAAGCATTCAATTATAGAGGCTTATAAGGCCAGGGGTAGGATTCCTCCACTTCAAATTTGGGCCCACTCAGTACGCAATGCAGCTACCTCATACGCCTTCAAGGCGAGAGCCTCTTGTGAGGAAATTTGTAAGGCTGCAACATGGGCGTCCCTCCACACCTTTGTGAGACGCTATGAGATTAATATTTTTCAGTCGGCGGGGATGGCGTTTGGCAGACGGGTGCTGCAGTCGGTACTGGATTCTTCCAGTGCTATTGGCTCCCACCCGTAAAAAAGGGGACTGCTTGGGTATATCCCAACAGGAGGAGGAGAAGGAGGTAAGAGGAGAAAGGAGAATTGGTAACCTACCTTTTGGTGAATTCCTTTCTCTCTTACACTCCTTATCCTTCTCCGCCCCCCCCCCCCCTCCAGACAGCAAAAGGGAACATCCAGTCATATGGGGGGTAAGTCTTCTACTTCCCAGTACACAGTCTCTCTTCGGACTTAGGTCCTAAACAGTTAGAGGATCTCAGTTAGGTCCTGGATTTTCCCGGTTTCTAGACTCCTATTAGGGTTCACTAGTATTGCTCAATTGGTTTTTTCTAGTTTTGTTTTTGTCAGAGGTAGATTTACAAGGGCACTCGGCTATGATACAGACTGAGGAGGACGGGTAGCTCAGGAGGCACATGCACGGGGGGGTGGGGGAAGAATCATCTGCCTCCTATCGGCCAGCAGCAGAGCTACCCAACAGGAGGAGGATAAGGAGTGTAAGAGAGAGAGGAATTCACCAAAAGGTAGGTTACCAATTCTCCTTTTTCATAAGTGACCTGGAAAAATATACATAGCAACCGTAGTGTGGTGGGGCGGGGAGAGAGAGAGTCACCCAATCTGCAAATGGGGCCATGGTCTTGTTGAGATCCATACTCTGCGGTCTAGAGCCTTGCTGAGGCTGGAAATTTGAGCCCGAGACAGTGAACCTGGCTGCTTTGGGTCTGACCTCAGCCGGAGCCTGATGCAGCCAGACTTCTGAGCCAGATCTGTCCAGTGTCTTTGTCCCCCCATGCAGCACTGTGATGTTGTGTTGCTCTGTGCGGAGACGTGGCCATGTTGGGGTGTGAAAAAACACCTTAACCCTGCCCCTTATGGATTACCATGATGTCACTGTGCTTCACAAGGGGTGGGGATACATTATTCCCCTGCCCCTTTCCAATGGGGCAATACCCCTACAGAGCACTGGGAAGTCACAGCTGCCAGTGACTGGCCTGTTCTGAGGGGCTTGTGCTGGGAGTAGGCCCAACTGAGCCCGATAGAAGTTAAGGTCTCTACCTCTATGCTACCTTTTGTTGCTGTCTTGGGGGGGGGGGGGTCACAGGATTTTGTACATATCCCTAAATTGGGATCCCATAGGGGAAAAGGGGTTGAAATATTTCGAAGCCACAAGCTTAACAATTGATCAGAGCTTCCTGGGGTGCTGTTTGCAATTTCCCAGCGGACAACTGGGATCACACTGGTGAAAAAGCTTGGGAGCCACCGCTCTGTCACAGCTTGAGTCTCGCTCATTCCCTCCGCAGAGAATGTGATTCTGGACCCTGACACGGCCCATCCCCGATTCAGCCTCTCTGCCGATGGGAAAGGGGTGAGATGGGGCGACATCCGACGGGACCTGCCCTACAACCCCAAGCGGTTCACTCTTCCTCGCTGTGTGCTGGGGTCTCGGGGATTCAGCTCGGGGATGCATTACTGGATTGTGGAGGTGGCAGGGGAGGGGAGCTGGGCGGTGGGGGTTGCCCGAGAGTCTGTATGCAGGAAGGAGCAGATCGACTTTGCCCCTGCCATGGGGATCTGGGCTATGGCGTTTAGCAGGGGTCAGTACAGGGCTCTCACCGCCCCGGCCACCGCTTTGTTCCCAAGCAACCCCCCCGAAAAGATCAAGGTTTGTTTGGACTACGAAGGGAAGACGGTGGCTTTCTATGATGCCAACACAGATATCCGCCTCGTTTGTTTCCAGTCAGCTGAGTTTTGGTGACAGAAAATTTTCCCCTTTTTCCGGGTTGCTGATTTGGATACCTGGCTCACGCTGTGTCACTGAGGTGCCAGTTCATATCCACTCAGCAGGGCCCTGCTCTGACCTTAAGAACAATTAGTTTACTGAAACCAAACTGGGCACACTTTTCTACAAGGGAAATATTTGTTTTTGTTGTTTTTTTAAAAAAAATCCAGACTGGCAAAAGGTGTGAATTTTTAAACTGGATTTGTGAATCCAAATTTAAACTCCTTGTGTAGACACACTTAATCTAGGTTAGGTTGAAAGGGGGAAGTGGAGTAGCTGTACTTCCTGTAACCTAGAGACTCCCTTGGGTGGGATCCTTCCTTTTAACCGGTAGTTAAGTCAGGAGATCATAGACTGCCTCCTTCCCCCTCCCCCCCCCAAACTCTTCTTTGTGATGCTCGAGCCCCTCTTCACACAGAGGTGGGGAGCAGAGTTTAGCCACCCCACTCCCCTCCCAAGTACCGGCTCGACCATTTCCGAGTCATTGGCAGCAAGTGACTTCTAAAGGAGTTGGTTTTCCACTCCCAATTTTGAAGGAAATGGTCAACTACTAAAGTTTTTTAGCTAGCTCACTGTATTGCTTTGATCTGCTGAATAGCACAACACTGAATAATTGCAATTCAGCTTTATACAGTTGATTGGGCGTATCTCTTATTGACTGCCTTTTCTCTTTTTTAAATAAAATTACATTTTAACAAATTTGTTCTAAGGGAGACATCTTTTTTTTTTTTTGTCTGTGATCAGTATGTAAATCATTCTGGGATAAGGTCATCAGTTAGCTTAATCAATTACAATAGGATCGGCGTACGTTAAACTTGCATTATTTGAAATGCTGGCTAAATCAAAGAAATATGTTTTTTCCCAGCCTCTCCTCTAACAAATGTCTTGCTTTTTTTTTTTTAAGGATTAACTTGGAATCTGTATTCTAATAACTTGGAAGCTTTCAGGTGTATCAAGTCTACCAACTTGGATCAAAACGTTAGTACCTATGCCTGAATGAATGATTTTTTGGCAGCATGCTTCAAGTACTGTAGAAGAGAATGGGAGCGCTGTGTCTCTCATTGCAAGCTTGCAGGGTAGACATGGCAGCATTTTAACCACGTGCTGCTAAAGAATCCTAGATTTAATTCAAAGGCACTAATTTTTTGAGCCAGGAAGGCGAAAGCTTGAGTAAAACTTAATGTGGCTCCATTTATTTAACTTCTGCATAACTTGAATTTCTGATAAGTTTGAGGTCCCTCAAAATACAACCTCTCAGAACTCCACTGTGACGGTTGGTTGGTTGGTTTTTTAATCTAGAGCACAAACAAATATTCATAAAACTGAGCAAACCTGTAAAATAAAACCGGCTATCCTGTTTCTGTTCCGTTGGGTATCCCTTCTGGGTATTTTAAGCCGTTTTTATTTTTCAGATTTTTTTCAGTCCGGTTATGTTCGGTTTTTCAGCCTGTTAGGTTACATTATTTTGGCAATATTAGCCTTGTTGCACATGTGCCATTGCTGAAAATTGTGCGGCTGAAATGACCAAAGTTATTGAAAGAGATTCTCTTAAAAACCAACCAAAAAAAGTGGATATGCAGATACGTTTTAGTCTTAAACATTATTTGGATGGGGGCTTCCCCAAAATGTGAATAGCCATGAATAATACCCGTTTCAGTTCACCTTTAATCCCTAAACTGAATGTTGCGGAATCACTTGGTGTGTAACGGAAGGGGCACTGAGGTGTTGACTGCTTCCCCCATTTGCCTTTCCATACATCCCTTCCTTTCCATAGGGACTTCATTTCTGCCGTCTTCTAGCTGTCTTTCCGATTGATCTCTTTCTCCAGGACACAATCCTTGTTCCTGCAGGTCAGCAAAAGGGGTTGTGTGAAAGTTGCACACCGAAGTACCACGCTTGTCTTCCAACAGGTGGCAAATCCTCATTCGCAGGAAGAAGCGTTCTTGGGCGGCATAAACGCAGTCGCCGAGCTGTTGCCTGGACAGTGGTGTAGAAAACACCTCTGTACTCGGGAGCATACTTGCAGGTGGTCAGACTATACTTGTAAGTGCTGACACTGCAAAGGGTCTTCTGCTGGGGTCTGAGGGCAGGTGCGTGTGGAGGAGGAGTGAAACGAGAATGAATTTCCATTCTTGCGAGAGTCTTGCAACCCCATTGAGATCTCGCACGTTTTCGCAAGGATTCTCGAGAATCTCACAAGATTCTCAAAAAACCTCAAATGCTGTGCATGCGCAAACTTACGCGGCCCCCCCCCACCAGCAGAGTTTTTTTGGGTTTTTTTGAGGTTTCTCAAAAATCTGGTGAGATTCTCAAAACCCTATAAATGCTTTGCGCATGCGACAAATGGCTGCCGGGGGCTGCGCGCACACAGAATGGCCACTGCAGCCATTGGCGCATGCGCAGAGCTGCTTTTCAGCCACGCAAGAATGGGTTGAGAATCGGCCGATCCTCAACCCGTTCTCATTCCCAAAAACCGTTCTTGCAGAGATTTTTTGAGAATTGGGAGGGTGAGTTTCAGCCGTAGCGTGGAGAACACCATGTGTGCGGGTGGATGAAAGGCAGTGAGTGAAAACAGATATGCACGTAACTCCACTTTAACTGCCTTAACAGCTCTTATGCATGTTACAGGGCTGTACTGGCTCCCTATGCAGCTTTGCAACATGCATAAAGCAAGGTTAAAGTGGTGTTAAGGTGCATGTCTGTTTTCACCCATTGATGCATCTTCTTGTAAGGATAGGGTGAGTTTCAGCCGTAGCGTGGAGAACACCATGTGTGCGGGTGGATGAAAGGCAGTGAGTGAAAACAGACATGCACGTAACTCCACTTTAACTGCCTTAACAGCTCTTATGCATGTTACAGGGCTGTACTGGCTCCCTATGCAGCTTTGCAACATGCATAAAGCAAGGTTAAAGTGGTGTTAAGGTGCATGTCTGTTTTCACCCATTGATGCATCTTCTTGTAAGGATATGGCACTGATTTACACCTACCATGGCACTTTGGTGTGCAGCCTGTAATCCTGGCCCTGTCAGACTCTGGTTGGACACACTACCAGGCCACTCCTTTTTTCAGCCCAGGATTGGTCAGGTTCCCAAATTGTGGAAAGTCTAACTCCCGCCCCCCCCTCCCCAAAGAGTACAGGGTCGTGTCAGAAAAGGGTTAGAGGAATGATTTAGTCCTATAAGGGGGGTATTTCTGATGCGATACCACCCCTTGTGGAGTGCCGTGACATTACAGCACTCCGCGGGGGTGTGATCATGATTAAAGGGGTAGAAAACAAAGGTGAGATTCTGCCTCCCTCAAAATGCTGATCCGTTACAGCCCTTCGTGGGGGCAGAGCCACTTGGACACATCGGAACCAGTGCTGTTGGGCTCTGGCCAAACATTTCTGGTTCTAGTACAACCCTCTTGGTGCCTCTAGATGAATGATCGTACTCCAGATGAACGGTCAGGATGGAAATCCTGAACTAATTGAAGCCCATAGTAAAAATATGGGATATCGGTAAAGGAGGATGAATAGGAAATGCTATTGAAAGTATTCAGTTTGAAAGCATTAACTGGTCAGATTCATTGAGCAGAGATTAAAACCATGGTTCCCAAACTTCTCCAGGCTGTGATCCCACTGAAAGGTGAGAGAAAGCTTTGTGACACATAGCTTTGGGTATTTGCATAGCTGACTATGCAGATAAAATCTCATTGAGATCCTATTTAGCAATAAACCCGGGGAGTTCTAGACTGGGAATCCTTGCTGGGGTTTTTGTTGTGTATTTTTATTTTATTAATCGCATTGAAAATGTTTAGTTTTGCTGCTATGGAAATAATTTTAAACAATTCCAAAAATGCAAATATAGTAGGGTTGCCACCTGGGGTGGAGGTTTTTACCTGACACTCCCGTATTCCAATATGGAAGTGTCAGGTTAAAAAAAAAAAACAACCCCAACCAAAGGTGGCAAGCCTAAAATGTAGTCTTTTAAAATAGCTTAAGCCTTTCAAAATGGCACACACTCAAATGGTGTATTCCAAAAGTAAAAACTAAAAACTGCAGTCCAAAACTGAGCACCTAATTTTTTATTCTTAAAAAATAAATGGTACATTCCAGAGTAGTTTAAAAATAATAATAATTCTCAAGCATTCTAAAAATTCAAAGTGTTTAAATGTATTTTGGTTGCCAAGTTAATCAGGTGTCATGTAAAGTTGTATTGAGGTTCTTTTAATGTTGCTTGGAGGCCGATAAACTGGTTTCAAGAAGGAAAAAAAAGCACAAACTAATCAACTATTTTCTCCTCCTCCCCACCCCCAAGAGTAAAAAAAAAAAAGTCCTGTCTGTTGTATTATAGGCCTTTTTATGAGATTACTTTTTTAAAAATTGTCTGAGTTCTTGCATGTTTCTCACTGGTTTTGCTTTACTGTATTTGGTACATGCGGATTTCTCTTTTCTATAAAGTTTTATTCTTTCACTTGGAGGTGGTCTGAGTTTTTTGTGGATTTTTTTTTATTATGTACAGCTTTTGCCCTGTGATCAAGGGGCCTGTGTTGCCACAGTCTTTTACTCAACCTACTGGAATCGGGGAGGTCCAGTAAAGATTCTGTTATGGTAACTGCAGTGGAATGTAAAGAACAACAACGCCCCTCTAAACTGTGGACTCTCTTTAACAATTTGATTGGGTGTACAATTAATATTAATACAATGTATCTGGTACGGAACAGTTTGTAATAAGAGATGGCCCCTGCCCTGTGGGGCCTGCAATAAAGGATGGACAACGGAAGGGGAATGTGGGTATATAAATTTCCATTTTACAGACACAGTAACTAAGGCTGAGGCAGTGTCTTGACCTAGGCTACCTAGTGAGGCCATGACTAAGCCATGGTTTGAACCCTGCTTTCTCAGGTCCAACTCCAGCACCTTGATCCACTAGGCTGCACTGACTCTTTTAGATTCTACAACTGTTTAATATACAACAATGGTACATCTTTAAGAATGGGGGTGGTGGTGTGTGTGTCAGTATGTCATTCATCATAATTATTTATTAAAGACGTGACCTTAGGTCATTGTCCAACAATACAGAAAGGAGAAAGCAAAACAACATACATAAAAGAGCTCAAGGACAATAAACAACCTATCCTACTCACATAATAAAAACAATACTTCCATCTCTAAAAGGACTTACAAAGACCCTTAATAACAAAGAAATATTATAACCAAATAAGGGGTAAATAGCAATAGTATATAATATAATAAGGCCATTTTGCATACAGGGATTCCTAGTTACTTCCCCTCAGAATACTTCTCCGTTGCTAAGCTAGTAGCTAAGTTGGTTCCTATCTAGGGTAGCAACCAAACTAGCCCTACCCTACTTACTCACAAACCCTCAACCATGTCCTAGGAATAGCCTAATATAGGCCATATCCACCTGCTGCCCTATCATAACTCAGTAGGGCCAATCATCTAAGTGACCGAACCCTCTGAGTTCGCCTTGCCCTTCCCAGGGCTTATAGCGGCAGCACTTGACCCTGCACTAAAATTAAGATAGGGGGAATATATAGCACTAAAACAAACTAGTGCTTAATTTCAAAAAAGGAAGCACGTGCTTAATGACCTAATCCTTCACGAAGGGTCAGTATGTTGAAAATGAGTGAAGGATTTAAAGCATAGAAGCGTTCCCAAGGAGGTGCTACCAAATATTGAAAATAAACTCACCCGGGGCAGCGCTGGATCATGTTCGTGTACCCAATAAATTCCCACCGTAGTGGGGATGACTGAGCTCCTCTCTGCTGACTTCTGCAGCTGCTAGCTGTGTGTGTGTCTGAGCTCCTGCTTGTTCCATGGTGTTAGAATGGGGGTTGCTAGGCATCTTCCCCCACAGAATTTTCTCTGATTACACCTAGCAGTCCTTTTTCCCGCTCCCCCAGCAACTGCCATTATTCCACCTGCCCCCCTTGTATTTTTAATTGGGAGGGGGGGAACCTTTGAAAATTAGTACAAGCACCAAAGACCTCATAGAAGTTGGGGGGTGGTTAAGGGTTCTGGTTCAGGAAGAAAGGGGGAGGGGGTAGATCATGGATCTGTGCTATGAATCGGTCTCCTACCTCTGCGTCCATGCCCTCATCTCTGCTGCCTTCTCCTGAGCTTGCTCTCTCAGTCCTGAAGGGGAGGCCTTGGATCTGTGGGCAAGATGAGATCCAGGCACTGGAAAGGGACCAAATAAAAAGCTGCTGTGGGCCATGTTTGTTCTTCAGGCCTGAGGTTCCCTACCCCTGGGGTGGGGTGGGTTCTAGCCAACTCATATCACAGCCTGATCCATTTATTGGCTCATTGCCAGGGGTCCTAGTTTTCTGTGATGGAAAATTTTTTGGAAATTCTCCAATTTAAAAAAAAACAACCTATAAATTCTGATTTTAAAAAAAACCCCAAATCCCTCTTCTGTGATTAAAGGTAAATGTGAATTGACCACACTATAGAGAGGTATGAGTCTGAAATTACAATAAAATGTGGTGGTCTTTTTATGCCATTTCGCAGCTACCTGTCAAACAAAACATTGTGGTCTGCGGCCCCCCCTGCAAATTCAGAGCCTCTTCTTTCTGCTGGTTTTAACCATTTATGGAGCTGCAAGCTCCCCTGGGCATGTCAGAATATGCCAACAGCTATCTGTGGCCCTAGCACACCACCTGCGTGGGGTGTGTAATCTTTGTGTTCCTTGTTCTCTGCCACCTGATGCAGTGGATGGTGGGCTGCTGGAATGCAGGGAACTCTGCACCGGTGTGACTGCTTTGCTGCAGGGCAAGGCAACCGCAGATTAAGTAGAGTGGCTAGTTTGCAAAGGAGAAAGGTGGTGTGTGAACGAGTCCTTAAGCCTGACCCATAGGTTGTTTTTAGATGGACGCACCTGGTGGGCAGGTCTCTGTGTGCTGCTGTGCACTTCTGGTGTGCAGGGGGGCCTTCGCATGGTGGCAGATGGGTGTGTGCCTACACCCATGCACTGCCCATTCATGCCCCTGCAGAATGGAACCAGGAAAAACCCAGTTTGCTCCATACAGGGGCATGGGTGGGGTGTGTGTGTGTGTGTGTCGTGGGAGCGTGTCTTCACCCCTGCTGCCTTCAGCCAGGCACCTGGGGTCCGTGGGTAATGGGTGGACCTCTGTACGCAAGTCTTGTCTAGAAACGACCTCTGTAGGAGAACCACCAAAGAAGAAGTTGGGAATTTCAACAGCTTGGGAATCCTGGGAAACTGTGTGTGAGTGAGAGAGAGAGAACAATAAAGTGCTATAAATAAAGAGAATGCTTGGTACCATCATCTGTGTGATTGTCAGCAACAAAAGTGGCCTTGGAAATACTTACCCAACCCAAGGGCTAGCCCATTGCAGGTGCAATACACATTCCATTCTGTGGAGCTACGCTAGTGGTGAATGTAGCCTTTCAAAGACTCGGAGTGCTTTGGGAATGTTGGCGATTACTAGAACAGTTGCATCTATGGTTGTAAGGGGATGTTCTAAGGGATTAAGGTGTCTTATGTGACAAAGTCTTCAGGGGAAAAGAAGATATGGGGAAGTAAGTGGGATCTTGGGAGTAGAGCCCTACTCAGGTCAGAAATTCCAGTTGGAATGGGGCCCAGAGCCAACAGAATGAGGCCCAATGGGGCTGGGTGGTTCTGATCAGAGCAGACAGTGCTGGCTCCACCCCTTTTGGAATGCTGTTGCAACACTCCAAAGGAGATGGGGCCATGTCAGGAGATGGGGTGGAGGAAGTCTTTCCTGTCTCTTTTGATTGGTCTGGGCCCCATTCAGAGCATCATGGTGCTTGACAGTGGGCGTGGCCTCCTGGATGAAGAACTTGGCTAGGCTGGCACAGAGGGCCTCTATTTTTGATGAAACTAAGCAGCCAGTTTAGAAAGTGGCTTCTTTGAGCCCGGCTATTTCATCGGAGAACCTGGCACAGCAAGAGAGGATGGGCCTGCCTAGGCCCCCTTGGTAAAATAGGGGTGGGAAACTACCGCTGCATGGGCTGGATGTGGGGTCCCAGAGTCCTTTAAGTCTGTCCCGCTGTGATTGCCATTGATTGGGCCTGCTGCTAAGCGAATGCTGGGCTCAGCTTCCTGCAACACAACTGATTGGTAGGGGATAGTAGAGCCTGCCTTCTCAGCACAATTGATTGGTGGGGAACAGCAGAGCCCTTGTCAACACAGCTGATTATATTATGAATTGATTGGGCAGTTTGGCTGTGGTCAGAGACATAAGAAGGATGAGGCCTGAACAAAATCATTGCAGCTAATTTGATGCCTAAGCCTCAGGTTGGCACAAATCAAGAAGGTCCATGGGACTAAAGCTGTAGAGAACTCTCATGCTAGCAGAAAAACGTATCTCCGAGGCCACAATAGCAACCCCAGGCAGCCACTAGCTCTGAGAAACCGAAGAAGGCCTGAAAGAAAAGGGAGGCAGCCTCAGCAGCTCAGACCAGCAATTAGGCAGTAGAGAAAAACTCCCAAAAAGCAAAAATAGCTTTGGTGGCTATTGCTCCAAGTGACAGAGAAATGAATGGTCGGCTTATTTCTGCATCTGGCATAGTCAAAGAGGGGACCCTGCAACATGTATTCATAATAAATAAAGCTATAAATGGAAACGCCCGGCGTCTTATCTCTTGCCGTGTCCAGATGTTAAGAGCGCGATCCAGCAATGCACTGAAATTGCGCGAGCGGATGGCGCTGGGGTCTCGGCGGCCACCACGCTGCATCCAGCTCTACTCCCCAACAAAAGGGGGAGGTGGAGCAATGGGGCAGAGCTGCAGCTAGGGATACAGGCACTGGCCACCTGGAGTCCCTGAAGCCGCTACACCCCCGCCCGGCCAGCCCCCCGAGACGCAGGAACGAGAGCACCAGGCTGGTTCCATGTGAGACCTGGCTTGCACTGCGGCACAAGGAGCAGCGAGGGAGGGGCAGGGCCTCACGGAGGCCTGTCCAGGGTTCTCTCATCCTAGGTGTCTCAGGGGCTGGCCAGGCGGGGACTCCAGGTGGCCGGTGCCTGTGTCCCTATGTCCGCGCGGGCCTTACTTCTGCTCCAAGCAAGAGTAAGCCCGCGCAGATGCCCTGGTCTCTTTTGCTGCAGAGGGGCTGTTGGGCAGCCCCCCAGTGGGGTGCCCCCAGTCCCAGTGGGGTGCCCCCAAGGGGTAGGAAACCCCTTCCGTGGACTGTGCCCCCATCCCTAACGCCAGCGTGTGGGCGAGGCCACCACTCCGTCTGAGGGTGTGTAGCCATCTGGTCAGCAGAAACTTTTTCCACCAGCGCTCCCACCCCACCCCACTCCCAGCTGCTTGCTGCTCCTCAGCCCTGCAGCCAGCGCAAGGTTTCTTTCGCTGGCGGGAGGGCTTTGCTGGATTGTGCTCTGTGTCTAGCCAATCAAATTGAGTTATACCCACATACTTTGGCTTGTTAATTGGCGACCTTCTATCCCGTTTGGGGTAAACCGAGGTACAGCAAATCAGTTTATTTCCTAATAATTGGTGGAGAGTATCTGAGCCATCCCTCTACTTTGGGGAGGTGGGATGTGCAGCCTAGTAGCCAATTTATTTATTTATTAAGAGTTTTGCTACCTCGCCCCTCCTGCCACAGGCAGCTTGGGGCAGCTTACAATTTGCAAAACAAACATTAAAACAACAATTTAAGAACAACTAAAAGGAGAACAAAAAGAAAAATAACCCCTACCCAACAAACCACCCCCTCACCCATCTCCCCCGCCATATGCCTGGCAGAACAGCTGGGTCTTACAACTTCTCAGAAAAGAGGGTAGATCCAGGGGTAAATGGGCCTCCCCCAGAAGGGAGTTCCACAGCCATGCTGCGGCCACCAAGAATGCCCTCCCCTGCATGGCCCCCTGGAAGACTCGGGAGACCTCAAGCAGGGCACCCCCAGCTGACCGCACGGGTCAGTCCAGCACCCAGGGAGCGAGGCGGTCCCACAGATAAGTAGGGCCTAGACTGTTTAGGGCTTTATAGGCCAAAACCAACACCTTGAATCAGGCCCCAAAAACCACCGACAGCCAGTGCAGAGAGTGGAGCACTGGTGTAATATGCTCCCAGCAGTCCAGTCCTACCAGAAGATGGGCCACCCATCTCCCACCCATCTCCTCTCCCCACTCCCTCTCCACCCCCCACTCCTCTCCTCCTTCCCTCCCGCTTCCCTTGAGGAAATCTCCTCCCTGCTCTCTTCTTCCAACCCCTCCACCTGCCCTCTCGACCCAATCCCCTCCCACCTCCTCACCTCCATTGCTCCCACTGTTGCCCCCCCCCCCTTCTACATATCAATCTCTCCCTCTCCACTGGCTCCTTCCCCTCCGCCTTCAAGCATGCCACTGTCTCTCCCATCCTCAAAAAGTCCACCCTCAACCCCTCTGACCCCTCTAGTTACCGGCTGGTCTCCCTCCTACCCTTTGCCTCTAGGCTTCTGGAACGTGTTGTCTACTCCTGCTGTCTGGAACTCCTCTCTGCCAACACCTTGCACTCTCTCCAATCTGGCTTCCTCCCCCTTCACTCCACTGAAACTGCCCTTGCAAAGATTACCAATGATCTACTTGTCGCTAAATCTAAGCACCTCTATTCCATTCTTGTCCTCCTTGACCTCTCTGCTGCCTATGACACTGTCGACCACTCACTCCTACTGGACTCTTCGTTCCCTGGGCTTCTGCGGCTCTGTCCTTGACTGGTTCTCCTCCTACCTCTCTGACCACTCCTTCAATGTGTCTTTTCCCAATTTCACCTCCTCCTCCCTCCCCCTCTCGGTAGGGGTTACCCAAGACTCTGTCCTGGGCCCTCTCCTCTTCTCTATCTACACCCTGTCCCTTGGCAAACTCATTGCCTCCCACGGCTTCCAATATCACCTTTACACTGACGACACTCAACTCTCTCTCTCTCTCCACCCCCTCTCTTTCCCCTTCTGTCCAAGCTCGCCTCATCAACTGTCTCTCTGATCTCTCCGCCTGGATGTCCCAACGTCAGCTCCAGCTCAACATGGCTAAGACTAAACTCCTTAACTTTCCTCCCTTCCCTTCCTCCCCCTCTTCCCTGTCCAGCCTTATTGATGGGGTCACCATCTGTCCTGTTCCCCAAGCCCGTAGCTTGGGCTTCGTCTTCGATACTCACCTCTCCTTTAAACCTTACATTGACTCTGTCGCCAAGTTCTGTCGCTTTGCCCTCTATAACATCGCTCAAATTCACCCCTTTCTCTCTGTCTCCTCAGCCAAAACCCTTGTTCATGCCATGGTCATCTCCTGCCTTGACTACTGCAACCGCCTCCTTGCTGGCCTCCTCCGCTCCCATCTGTCCCCCCTTATCTCCATCCAAAACTCCACTGCTAGGGTCATCCACTCGGCCCATCGTCACTTCACTGGCTCCCCCTCCCCCAACGCATCCTTCACAAACTCCTGGTATTTACTTACAAAGCCCTTCACAGTCTGGCTCCCCCTTACCTCTCAGCCCTTATCTCCTTACACACTCCTGCATGCACTCTCCGCTCCTCCTCTGCCCGCTCCCTCTCTCTCCCTCGTCTCCCCTGCTCCCCTAACCGCCTTCGTCCCTTCTCCCTTGCTGCCCCCCATGCCTGGAACTCCCTCCCTGCCCACATCCGCTTTGTCCCCTCCCTCCACTCCTTCAAATCCCTCCTCAAAACCCACCTCTTCCTCGCCACCTTTCCCAAAACTTGCTAGAACTTTCAACATTTATTGTCTGCCCTCCCCGCAGACTCCTGCCTAACTGCAACCAAGCCAAGCACTTCGCATCTGCTTGAATGTTTTATCCCTTGTCTCTCCCTATGTCCCCTCTCCTTGTCTCCCCGCTCCGTGTCTATTAGATTGTAAGCCGTAGGCAGGGACCGCGTCCATCTCATTGTTCTGTAAAGCACCAGGTACACAGCTGGCACTATACAAGTGCTTATAATAATAATAATAATAATAAATAATAATAATTCTGCACCAGCTGCAGTTTCCGAGCCGTCACCATGGGTAGCCCCACGTAGAGCGCATTACAATAGTCCAATCTGGAGGTGATGGAAGCATGGATGATGGTGGCCAGGTCAGAGCCTGAGACAAACAGCCAAAGCCATCGCACCAGATGTAATTGGTGAAAGGTACTCGCCACAGCCTCCACCTGGGCATCCAGGTGGAGCTGCACGTCAAGGAGCACCCCCAGACTCCATACCTGGGGTACCAATGGAGGACAGACCCCGCCAATAATGGGGGCCACCATCTCCATCGCCTTACCCACCAACATCACCTCTGTCTTGTCGGGATTCCGTTTCAGTTGGTGAGTCCTCATCCAGTCCCCCACAGCCGTCAAACAGGGCCTGGACCTACTGAAAAAGAGAGATACAGCTGGGTGTCATCAGCATATTGATGGCACCGCACGCCAAACCTCCTGATCACATCACCAAGCGGCTGCATGTATATGTTGAACAGGAGAGAGAACCAAGCCAAACCCTGTGGGACTCCACACAAGAGGTCTTGGTATGATGAAAAAGACCCCCCAAGAACCACTCTCTGCGTTCTACCTGTCAGGAAAGAGCGGAACCATTCGAGAACAGTCCCGTCCCCCACCCCCCGCACAGTCCCGCAGTTGCGTCACCAACATCCCGTGATCAACTGTATCAAATGCAGCTGAAAGATCTAATAGAACTAACAGGGTTGAACGACCCCGGCCCATTTCCTAGCGCAGATACTTGTTGACCCAGTAAAGCCACAAGCGCAGACTCAGTGCCATACCCCGGACAAAATCCCGACTGAAAGGGGTCCAGATAACCGATGCAGTCAAGATGTCCCTGGAGCTGCTGAGCCACTACCCATTCAATAACCTTCCCTAAAAACTGGGAAGGTTAGAGACAGGCTGATAGCTGGCAAGGGAGTCAATGTCAAGCAATTGTTTCTTGAGCAGAGGCCGAACCACTGTCCCTTTGAGACAACCCAGCACTCTCCCCTCCCAAAGGGAGGCGTTGACCACCCCAGCCAGCAACGGCCCCATTGTTTCCCGACCACTAGGGGTGGGCTGACCGGGCTGGAGTCCCGGATCTTTTCCCTGGAGCCCCGGATTGCAGGCAGGCTGTGCAGTTTTGAAACTGACTGGGCTAGTCAATTTCAATAGTTACCGCGCATGTCTCAGGCGGTCACCGCACGCCTCTCTAGCTGCCCAGCATGTGTGCATGACTCCCACTGCTGGTCCCTGCTCCCGCAGCACCACACGGTGAGCTGGTGCTGCTTGAGCCTGCGCTTTACGGGGAGAAAAGGCGCGAGGGTGAGTGAGACAGCTGCAGCTATGTGATTGGCTGCGGCATGAGAAGCAGCTACTGGATCTGAGCGTGGCTGGACACTCACTCCCCACGGCGCTTGTTGACCCAGTAAAGCAGTGACCAGCCCCATCGAGCAGGCAGCCAGCCTGCCTGTAGCAGCAGAGAAAGAAGAAGCAGCCGGCTCCAGATTGATCCCTCCTGGAGCCCTGCACGTTTCCAGGACTGAGAAGTCTGTGAAAGTATCCTCCAGATGAATAGAACCCAACTGCTCCGAATCCTGGGCCAGGCAGGTAGGTGCTTGGGGGGGGGGGGG
>QEPC01001126.1:3748356-3780956 GCA_003113815.1 Sphenodon punctatus
TTGGGGTGGGGGGCTGACACTTCCCTCCTCTCTCCCCAAGTGCAGCCAATGACCTGGGCTGCCCCTCCTTTCCTGCCACCATCGTGATCCAGTGTGGGGCGGGGTGAGCAGCAGGGAGGGAGGGAGACCCCAGAAGAGCCAGATCTCCTCCAGGGCCGGCCCCAGGCATGTGCCACATGTGCGGCTGCCCATAGCCCCGTGGCCAGCTGGGGCCCCGCACTTGCCTGGCTGGGCAGCAGTCTGCAGCCAGCTTCTCCCCCAATAAGTTCTTCTGCCTCCCCTCCCTGGCTCTGGTCTCCATCCCTCACCCGCCTCTGCCTCCTAGTAATGCTGCAGCAGCAGCAGTGAGACACAGGGACACCAATGGGACTGGGAGATAAAACTGCTTGTTTACAAACAACCCCTCCCTGTGTGCTGATCAGAGGAATGTTACCTTGTAAAGAAGGTTCTTCGAGATAGCTTCGAACGTTCTCACAACTGGGTTGTGCACGCTCACCCTATTCAAATAACAGACCACATGATGGTCTCGAGCTCCTCTAGTATAAAAATCACTCTTCCCCTCAGAATGACAGTTCCTTCCAACCCTTTCTAGGAATATAACAAAAAAATTCCATGCAGAGCTGGAAGGGTGGGTGTTGTGAGAATGTCGGAGCCATCTCAAAGAACCTTGTTTACAAGGTCGTAACCTTCTGATCTTCTTTGAATGGCTCCTCACAGGCCATTTTTACATGGCTCTGCTGGGTGGGGAGTCTGTGGGTGCACGGGTGCGTGGGCAGGGCATGCACACGGCCTCACACACATCCCCACTCACCCCCCCACTCATCCACACCCACAGAGCAACCGCCATTTCCCCCAGTTACTCCATGCGTGGGGACGAGTGGGGGGTGAGGGGGGATGTGTGTTAGGCAGATGCGCACGCACCCCCACTCACCATGGGCGCGTGCACCACGTCGTTCACATGGGGCTCCCCCATCCATGAACACACATAAATCTGCATGTTCATGGATGGGAGAGGCCCATGTAACAAGGGCCACATTCTCACAAGTGTCTTACTTATATTACCTTAGGTAGGAATTTAGGATGCAAAGCAATATCTGGAAAATCGGCAAATATGGTTCTGAGATTATTATGGCTGCTATTTCACTAACTCTTCTTAATGAAGTTATTGCTAACAGGAATACTGTCTTTAAACCCGCGCCCCATAACCAGTTCATTCGCATCCCTCGTATAATTAATTCACGCTGCCCCTGGGGCACAAATTAAATGGTTATATATCTAGAAGAATGTCTCTTTGCATGGGATAATGTGCTTAATAGGTTGCATTTTGGGGTGTCTTGTGTGTTTGATTGTGGCTTGGCCATTTGGAATTTAGTGCTCTGCACGTACTTTATTACTTGCTTTCTGCTTGTGGAATGCTCGTAGTTGGAATTGTGGGAAACACAGAGTTGTAAACCATCACCGAGGGGGCAGTGAGCACAGAGAACCTCCATTTTGAAGAAGGGCAAAAGCGCCTTTAAATTTAATTCACATGCATACGAGTCGGGCAGCACCCCCCAGGCAGTGCCCCTTTAAGTAGCTTGGACACAAGCCCCTGACCTTTTTAGGACCTAAAAACGCCCCTGCTCCCAGAAAGATTTAATCAGCCAGGACGGGCAAGGATCTAATTCACAAGATGTGGCCCTAACAGCCCCAAGAAGACCAACCGCATCGGCTGGTGTCACCAACAACCGGACAAGACGAGGCTTCCTTAACCTCCAGTTCCCCATACGCGTTAATATGCAATTTCAAGTCAACAATGTGGCCCCCAGGCTTCCCCTCCTCTGATTTGAAATCCGCTATGGTGGGTCTTTGGAGGATGAGGTGACAGAGACTTTTACTGGAGCTTTTGAGGGCAACGTTTCGATGTCTTGAAGTTCCAGCAGGAATTGTGACGTGCCTGATCCTGATAGACTGGAGAGAGAGAGCTGAGCTGGTATCATGCTATGAAGCAACCTGCCACCAGATCAGAAATATGAGAGTGACAATGATCAATGGATCCAGGGAGTTTGGAGTCCCAGTTGGGAGACCCAGCTTCATCCTGAGTGGCTGATGCCTGCCCCCTACCCATGCCAGCTATCTTAGGGATCTGCCCTCCCGTCATAATTTGGCAATCTCTGTATCATCTGTCAGTCCAATAAAGTCTCTTTGAATCCACTGAATGCCTCCTTTGGGTCTGCAGCTATAGACTCCTTGCATAAAATAAACACACACTGATGGTTTCTGTAAGGGAAACGCCCTGTGCCTCTTCAAGGCTTGGCCTGTGAAGATACGATGGGGCTTATCTCCTTTGCACCAGGAGCTGTGAAAGCAGCAAAATACCCTCAGTGGCATCTTCCCATCAGCCCGGCTTGTTTTTAAGCTCTGGGGTTTACAGCTGGTGAGAGCAAATTCTGCTGGGTCTCCTTCACTGAAGCATCAGGTAAATTGCTCCTGCTCTCAAAGACTTAACTCTGGGCAATTATCAATGAGTTGATGATTTTTGAAATTAGGAATGAGCGTGTGCACGCATAGATAGGGAGAGAACAAAGGAGGAAAGAAAACCAGGTTACAGAGTTAGTTTTTCTTATGGAAAGAAGTCTTATATGGTTACGATGTGTGTGTCCTTAATTACGTTTGATCCCACAACCTTATTTCAACCAAATTTGGCAGAGGGGAAGAAAGCCCAAAGGTAAGTAGGGACCCCACATTTTGTAGCAATCTACACCTGGAGGGGAGAAAGGGTCACTTTTGTAGAAGAGAAATCCTACTGACTTTGAATACTGTTTTCCCCAAGGAAACCAGGCTTTGTTAATGCTTTCAGGATAAAATTGCTTGGTTTTCTCCCTAGGATCAAACTTAGAACAATTTGAAGACATTTGAAGGAGAAAGAGGATGGATTGCAGCATTTAAAACCAAGTGCCAGAGCAGAAGAGAGATGCAAGAAGCTGATGGTAGGTGGTTATATTGGCTTGGAAGCATCTGGCATGCAAACTGGAATGTATGTTATTTTAACATGTGCCCCTTATTTCAGACCCCACAGCTCCATATAACATGGTAGATGCCCATACAACTCCAGTGCGTCCTCCTGTTCTTGAAATTTTGCTATGGTAGCCCTAAAGCTGGTAACATTTTTTAAAACTCCCCAGCTCGACTGGGACAATTCTCCCTCCCTTCTCTTTTGGTGTCTTGAAGTTCCAGCATGAATTTTAGAGATGTGCGAACAGAACACGGTTCGGATGTTCAGATATTCGGTTCGAAACCCGAGTTCGGGTTCAGTTGTTCGGTTCGGCGAAGTTCGGTTCAGCCGAACTCGGCCAAACATCCAAAAATAGTGGCATCGATACCGAAATCGGGGGGGGGATTCAGTATTGGTATCATTTGGCCCTGAAACCACCCCTGGTGCCAGGGGAAGTCTGCTCCTCAGCTGCCTCCCCCTTCCAGATACGTTTTTCCCACCCAAAGTCACATTTTTCCCGCCCCCGAACTCATCCGAACCTTTCCAAACTGTTTGGCCGTTCGGACGTTCGGTTCAGTCGTCCGAACAGGCCGAGTTCGGCCCGAACTCCAAACATCCGAACCGCGTTCGCACATCCCTAATGAATTGTGTTGTGCCAGCTGATCCTGGTAGACAGAAGAGAGCTGAGCTGGTATCATACCATGGAGCAACCTGCCACCAAATCAGCAATGTTGGGTGAAAAGCTACTCACAATGTCAGAGGGATGCTATCCCAGCTCCTGGCCCATCGCTATTAGTGCTAAAAAGTCCAGTGTTTGGTCTTATAAATCTGATTAGGAGCTGATTGGCGTTTGGTGCAATACAGCTGATCGGCATTAGGAGCTGATAGGCAGTCTCCCTTCTCCCAGACCCATGTGCCCAATGGGAGGATGGGGTTGGATGACAGTGGCTGCTTCGGTTTAATGGTAACAAGATGCCTTGTCGGGAAAGCTGGGGTGTAGCTAAGTTGGAATGAGCCCCCTGCTGGGGCATGCCAGTGTGAATATGCACTCTACTGGGGGGCAGGCTACTGGTCCCCAACTGCACCTATTGTAGCTAATCTGCTCTTGGATATAGCAATTCACCCCAGGATTTGAATGCAGGTTTCACAACACTCTTACCTATTGGTTTACACAGACATAAGGGGCGGGGGGGGGAGGAGGAAGAAATTTCTCCCTTTCTACTTTCCTCCCTGCTGTCAAATTTAGGGTTGTTTCAGAAGCCATCCCAGAAAAACACATCCTCTAATGGGGAATTCCACTATCAGCACTGACCTCATCAACACGAGTGGGTGATTCCACCCTCCCTCCGCCCGCCCCACAGCGGAGCAAGGAAGAAACATCCACAGTCAGGAGGCAGGATGGGGGATCCTTGATATAGTCTCTGGTTGATTCAACACATACACATCCCCACCAAGTGTCGCATACAAGAGTTGCTGAGGTGTCTCCCTCCTTCCCTAGGCGTGAGGCTTCAGGTTTCAAGCTCCAATGGCTCTCTCTCCTGATCTGGATGGCAGCAGTGGAGGTTTCCCACAGAGGGACGCACTTGCAGAGGAGTCCAGAGGTAGGAGATCCTAACCCAAGTAGCTTTATTTGTGATCAAATCATAGGGGACATACAGGGGCATAGGAGCCAGTGTGGTGTAGTGGTTAAGAGTGCAGTACTTAGACCAGGCGGTAGGGGGAGGCCTCGGTTCAAGACTCACCTTAGATCTCACTGGGTGTTCTTGGGTCAGTCACAGATCTCTCGGCCTAACCTACCTCACGGGGTTGTTGTGAGTTGAGTTAATTAATTAATGTTATTAGTAGATATAGTGTACCTGGATTTCCAGAAAGCATTTGATAAGGTCACACATAAAAAACTCTTGAGAAAATTAAAAAGTCATGGGATAGGAGGCAGTGTCTTACTATGGATCGGTATCTGGTTAAAGGATAGGAAGCGAATGATTGCATGGTCAGTTTTCACAATGGGGAGATGTAAAAAGTGGTGTGCCCCAGGGATCTGTATTGGGACCAGTGCTGCTTAATGTATTCATTAATGATCTGGAAAAGGGCATTGAGTGAGGTGATCACATTTGCAGATGACACCAAGTTATTCAAGGTAGTTAAAACACGAGCAGACTGTGAAGAACTGCAACAGGATCTTACGAAACTGGGTGCCTGGGCATCTAAATGGCAGATGAGATTTAATGTGGACAAGTGCAAAGTGATGCACATAGGGAAAAATAACCCAAACTATGAGTACACAATGCTGGGTACTGAGTTCCATTAATGGCTATTAAGCAAGTCGCTTACGGGATGAACGTCTTACTGTCGGGAGCTGGGAGTGAACAACGGGGAATGGATTTGCCCACTGTGACTGTTGGTTCTTCTCCCATGCGGTATTTGTGGGGGGGGGATGTGTTACCTTGTTTCCTCCTTTTATGATTTATTTTAATTGTTTTTAATGCTTGTAAGCTGTCCCAAGCTGCCTGTGGCAGGAGGGGCGGGGTAACAAGTTTTTAAAATAAAATTTAAAATAAAATAAATAAATGCGATTGAGATTGGCCACTGTCGGAGACAGGATGCTGGGCTTGACGGACCATTGGTCTGACTCAGTATGGCACTGCTTATGTTCTTAATGTTATGATTAATGATTTAAAGAATTGTAAGCCACCCTGAGCCTGAGAGAGAGGGGGGGATAAAAATCCAAATAAATAAATTAAAATAAAATTTGCAGGGGTGATGGATGTGGTTGCTGGGAGGGGAGGCACCCCCCTCCCCCAATCATCCAGGGTGCTGTCGGGGGTGGGCAGGATGTCGGGAAGGTGCGCAGAGAAGCTCTTTCCGACACGGCTCCGTCCCAGGAACACTGATGTCCTAACACACTCCATAAGGGTGTGGTCATGTCGGAAAGGAGAGGAGCCAAAGGGACTCTTCTGCCCCTTTCCCACATTGGGATAGAAAAGAAGGGGAGGCAGCACAGCCACATCCATCACCCCTGCAAATTTCATTTTAATTTATTTATTTATTTGGATTTTTATCCCACCCTGTCCCTTGGGCTCAGGGTGAGAGAATGTACAGGGGGGCTCAAGTGCCACAGACAAGAAGAAGGGGGTGAATGGTCTAAAACAGATGAGGACTAGAGCTGGAATGGGTACCCGCTGGAACGGGTAGACTTGACGAATTTCTGGTACCCCAATTGACCCACCAGCATCAGGTACCAATGCCTATGGTGCCTATTTTTTTTATTTTCCACCCTGGAAAGTCGACTTCTATCCTGATTTTTGTTGTTGTGGTTGGTTGGTTGGTTTTTTGGAAATTACCAGCGTTTGGGGTTTCTAGGTACCTGGGTGACCTGTTGGGTGCCCAGTGCAGCACCTCAAAATGCAGGTATTATTTGTGAGTACTAAATTAAGCACCTGTTTCCGCTGAAGCAGAGGAATCTAATTGCCACTACGGGCTACTTTGAAAATTAGTACCCGCTCTGTGGGCTAGGAATTGGACCGAGGTCCGTAAGAGGCGTGCTGAAAAGAGATGGGGATCCAGAATCCTAGGTCTGTCCCCATCCTCAAATGCATGCCGTGACCTCCTCTCTGCTCCCTTCCCCCTTTGCATGATCCTTCCGCGCTTGAGAATAGAGGCTGAAGCTACAGACTAGATCCAGGAATGGGAAGGAAGGAAACAGGCCAAATAAAAAACAGCTGCAGGCCAGATTCAGCTTTTGGGTTGGGATTCCCCATCATGATCTTTAAAAGCTTTTATTAGACAGAACTGTTCTTCTCTACAGAACTTAAGCACCGTGATCTACTTGGCTCTGTAGTTCTAGTGAGGGGCCGCTTGGAATTGGGTGTTCTCACTCTTCTCTTTTCCCCTCCAGCGAATGCGATTCTGGATCCAGACACCGCGAGCCCGTGGCTCATTGTTTCCGAGGATCAGAAAAGCGCGAGATGGGCCAGCGAATGGCAGGATGTGCCGATGACGCCAGAGAGATTTGATGATTCTCCCTCTGTGCTGGGTTGCAAGGGATTTGCCTCGGGGAGGCACTTCTGGGAAGTGGATGTGAAGAGGGGGCAGGGCTGGGCTGTGGGGGTTGCTAGAGAGTCTGTGAATAGGAAGGGAGGGATCCGATACAGCCCTGAGGAAGGGATCTGGGCTATCTGGCTGTGGAATGGCCAGTACCACGCGCTCACTTCCCCCGAGACCCCCCTGTCCCCAAGTAAGACTCCAGAGAAGATCCGGGTGTGTCTGGACTACGCAGAGAGGCGGGTAGCTTTTTCTGATGCTGATACTAAGGCCCCCATCTTCACTTTCCCACCAGCCTCTTTCGGTGGGGAGAGAATCCTCCCTATATTCTGGGTTATGGGAACCCAAATCACTCTGTGTCCCTAAGATGTGGAACCAAAATATCCCATCTTTTCCCATAAACTGGGCACCCCTTGTCTTTAGAGCAGGGTGGGAAGCAAATTTTCTCTCTCCTGGGATCCACTTTGAGACTAAAGACAAACTCAGTGGGGTGGACAGGAGTTGGGATGTTTAAGGGGTGTGTGGGGAGGAGGACAGGGAGGGTCCAGATCATGGATCTGTGCCATGGATTTATCCCCTGTCCTTGTCCATATGCCCACATCTCCATTCCACCCCACCTACACACATTCTTTCAATGCGTGAGGGTAGGAACAGGATCCAGGGTCTAGATCCAGGAATGGGGGGGGGGGGGGGGGGAACGCTGTAGGTAGGATTTGGTCAATAGGGTTCCCCATCCCTTGCTTCTCGAACTTGAAAAATGACCACGTTCTTGCAGGCCCTCTTCTAGCATTTCACGTCCTTGATTCTCTGGTTCTAGAGGCATTCTACGTTTCTGACTATCGCATTCCTAACAAGCCCCTCTTAGAAGCACAGGAAGTGGCAAAGATTTTGCACGACCCTCAGAACGTGGCTTGTGCTGCTCCATACCCTAAAGGTGCATTGTGTGAGCGAATTTGGTCTAATGCAGCAATTCCCAGGAACTTAAATATAAAACCCAAAGCCACACAGGCGTCCTCAGTACTATCAAATCAGGGCGTAGCTACCATGGAGCAAGGGATCTCCATTGAGCCTAGACTCGGGGGGGGGCACCTCTTTGCAAATGGCCTGAACACAAGTAGACATTTTCAGACTGGGCAAGAGAGGAAAGGGGGCCAGCCCTCTGGTCCCGCCTACTCTGAAAAACTTGTAGCTGCACACAGGCCACTGTCAGAGGACCGTGCCAAGAAGGAAGGTTTCAGAGTGGGCAGAGGGGGAAGGATGGAGTGCTGTCCCAGTTCCTTCCCCATCTACTCTTTAAGACTTCCTTCCTGCTGCTCTCAGGGGGGCTCACTGGGAGCCAGTGTGATGCCACCACATTTACAGTGGGGGTGGGCAATGCTAGCTGGGAACCCTCCCGGGAGGGCTTTCTCTTAGGAAGGCTTTGCCTCCTTGCCCTTCGGTGTGGGACATAATTGGAACATGAGTTCTGGCCTGCCACAGCATCCTATATTATCCGTATACAGAGCAAGTGTACTGTAGACTATTGGATAAAGCGTTGGACGTGGGCCTAGGAGATAAAGCTTCAAATCTTTTTAGCCATTAACTCACTAGGCGGCTTTAGGCAAGTGTCTGTCTCTGTCTCAGTTCCGGGTCTGTAAAATGGGAATAGTTACGACCTACCTCACGGGGTTGTTGTGAAGGTGAACTAGACGAGGATTGGAAGGCATTTTGAATACCCAGAGTGCTATAGAAGTTATAAAAAGTTCCCCCCTTTAAAGATGAGGAGGACGTGACTCCCTGCTTGAGATACTCCACATAGTCTCGGAACCTCTTGTCCCCCGTTTCTGAGCACACATAGGGTGTCTTTAAATGAGCACGGCTAGAGTAGGGGTCCATGTCTGCTGAGCAGTAACGCTGCAGAGCACCCACGGAGTGAGTGGGGGAGAGTTTCTAACGGGCGGCTCCCTGGATGGCCACCGCGGCCACACAGGCAGTCTCCACGCACTCCCACCACTAGGGACCACCCCCCAAAGCAACTTGTACAGGCAGCCATTCCCCCTTTAAGAGCTCTCGGTAGGGCTGCGGGCAGGATGGGACCACAGAGGGTCTACAGTCCTGTCCGCTGGCATAGGTGGGTGCCACAGTTCAAAGGGACCAAGGTTGCGTGGGCCCCTGTCCCCATGCGCTGGTTTGCCTTCCCCTGCACGGGACCCTCCGGCGCCCCGTGAGTGGGTGCTGCGTGGGTCATGGGAGCACTCATCCACCCGCACCGCCTTCCCATGAGCAGTCAGGTGAGGGGTTGATGGGTGGCCCTGCCTCACTGCATTTCATTTAAAAACACCCAACGCTTGGTGACCAAGTGAAGTAAACATTCCATTTTTGACACTTCTGCAATACATTCCTAATCATTCCCCCCTCCCCCCCAGCTAAAGTTTTTGTTTCTAGTTCCGCCGGAGGAGACATCCGCAGAGTGCAGTTCTTAGACCAAACTGTAGGGCATGACCCGCCTCCCCCAAGTCAACTCACGCTAGACTCATAGAGTTGGAAGGGATTTCAGGGGTCAAGTTCAACCCCCTGGTCAGGATGCAGGATGATGACCACTTACAACGTCCCTGAAAAGTGCTTTCTGACAACTTGAATGTGTTTGCTGCTTGGCTTTCAGGAAAAAAATGGTCACGGGGCAGAGAGGTCCCAATCCCACCACGGTCATGCAGGCCAAAAAGGTGACTGTTATCCAGTTCATTGAATTTTTGGACACCGCCACAGTGTAAGGCTTCATTTTCATCACTTGTGACGTTAGAAAGAAAACCCAAGAATTCAAAGCGTAGTTTGTTAAATAAATAAGCAAGTGCCAATCCTCTGCACACTGTACCTGTCTCTTAAGAGCCTTTTTGTTTCTGTACAAATCCAAGAGGTTTGCATTTCAAGCAAGAAGTGTAAGTTAATGAAGAAAAATGCAATGGGATTTCCAGTACTGGCTTTGTGCACAGCAAGAGCTGGTGGGGGAGGGGGAGGCATGTCCCTCTTGTGAGTCACTGGAAATTAGTACAAGCACTGCAGACTGGAGAGGAGCTGGTGGGAGGGGGGGGTGCGGTTTATGAAGCCCACACAGGTTGGGGAAGGTCTAGATCATGGTGGTCTGTAGTTTGGATCTAGCCCCTATCCTGGAGTGCGTGCCCTCATCTCTGCTTCCTTACCCTGAGCGCACTGTCCACCCTTGAGCATCAGGAATGGATCCAGGCACCATAGCCAGGAATTAGAAAGATGACAACTACAGGTCAGCTTCAGTCCATGGGCCACAGGTCCAGCCCACAGCAGCCTCAAACAACTCTTTTTTGTCTATTACAGCTGCAAGTCTTCACGTAAGCCCTTTTTGCTTGAGGTAACTACCTCCTACTTTGCCTTACCAACCCCTTTATTTCCACAGACAAGGGTGATATTTACTTTTACAGACTAGCTTGGAGGTACATCTCTCAGTGGCCTTTATCGCACAAGTACAAGATGGAAAAAACATTAGTTCCTGCTGCTTCATTTACAGCTGTAAACAAAACAAAATCGAAGATCAGAATGTCACACTCTCTTTCTATCTGTTGGCCTTTTTAACCACTGCTGTAAAAAGTGAAATTATTCTAGTCCCACTCTGCAAACATCCATGGTGCTCCTGCCCCTTAACTAGTCTGTATGGTTGTCACGGAGAAACATGGGGTCACACACGTATAACACAGGACTACATGTTGGTAAATGTGTGGTGCCAAGGGTTTCACATGGATGTAATGTTACTATACATGTACACTATGTAATGTCAAAGGTTCCACATGTTGGTAACATTGAAAATGAGACCTGTAGAACTCAAATTAGGTCTCTCACGTCACCAGTCTACAGAAAGTGTATTCAAAACATCTGGCTTGCTAGACAGCCTGTGGAGATGTTAATGAACTTCCATGTTTACCTGGGTTGCATACGTGCCCTGAAGCATGATCCCCGAGGCAGGAAATCCGAGACAAAGGAGCTTAAATTCCTATTTAAATGGGAGGAAGGTACAAAGGAGAGAGACTTCTTGCAAAAGCCAGCTTGAGCATCTGCATACAAATGAGCAGCCTGTCAGCAACAGGCTGGGGCAGCATGAACTGAGAGACAGATTCCGCTCTCTAAAGCCAAGTGCCCAGCCAGACGTTACCTTTATGGCTGAGAAACCAGAACTTGTGGACTCGGTAGGGTAAGATGAATAACTTAGGAACTCAACCAGTATAAGTTAGGAATGTGTTATACTTACCTTTGATTTCTAATTACCACTCTGTTTAACGATCTTGTTTATGTCCCTTCTCAGAGCTGATTTCCCAACTCCTGGGGTTTTCAGGCTCTGGAGGTTTTTTGGGAATTTACACAGAGGAGCAGCTTCTCTGAGTAAATTCCCAAAAAACCTCCAGAACCATTCTGGGTGTTTTAAACAAGCAAGGCTGAGCGGGGAGAGGTCTGTGGTGGCCACAAAGTGGCACAGTTGCAGAGCAGCCATGCAAGCGGAGTGTGGGGGGAAGGATTCTAACAGGTGGCTCCCAGCGTGGTTACAGACGCAGCCACCACCCACTCCCTCTGCCACAGACCATGGTGGGGGGGTGGGGCTGGCCTTTGAAATTCATAGCACACATGGCCAGTTCCTGTAAACTTGCAAGGGCTGTTCCCCCTGCCCACCGTGCCCAGGAGTGGAGAATCTATCTGCTGGAGTGGGTGCCCACCCCACTTCGTGCAGGAAGGGGATGTGTGGGCATGCACTTTGACTTGCATGGCACACACTGGTTTTCTTAGTAGTGCTCCATAAGGGGCCATGAGCAGATGCTGGGTGACTTCATGGGAGCGCACATTCCCCTGCACCACCTTCAGACCTACAAAGCCCTTCACAACCTCGCTCCCCCCTACCTCTCTGCCCTGATCTCCCTCCGAACCCCTGCCCAAGCCCTTCCCTCCTCCTCCATCCCCTCCCTCACCCTACCAAGCCTCCCCTGCTCCCCCAACCACCTTTGTCCCTTCTCCCTCGCTGCCCCGCACGCCTGGAACTCCCTCTCTGCCCTCGTCCTCCACACCTTCAAGTCCCTCCTCAAAACCCACCTCTTCCGCTCCGCCCTTCTGAACTGCTAAGCAGCTGTTATCTGCAAACTCCCAATTTACTGTAACCGAGCCAAGCACGTTACATGAGCTCTCGCATCCTCATGAATGTCGCATCCCTTGTCTCTCCCTCTGTTCCCCCTTCCCTGTCTCCCCTGCCCCTGTCTTTAGATTGTAAACTCTCGGGCAGGGACCGTGTCTATCTTATTCTTTGTAAGCACCAGGTACATCGCTGGTGCTATATAAATGCTCATCATAATAATAATATAAGTGGCCCCTGCACAGCCATGCAGGGTAGCATCTCCTTTTAAAAACAGCCTTATGGCACCTGTTGGGCATCTCTGTGAAGCCACTGAAGCTACCACGTTCAGCCAGAGGATGCTAGGCTAGATCAGCCATTGGTCTGACCCACCAGGGCAGCGTATGTTCTTTAAAATAAACCAGGTCATCTCCCCTTTATTTGGCCTCTGAGAATTTATTTTTGTTTATGCTTAAACTCCCGCCTCTCAAAAAACAAAAAGAGAAAAAGAAAAAATCAAATAATTTCAAATACATCTGTTGCAAATCAAACAGGCCCTTCTTTTTTACATGCAGTTACAAAGGCATTTTCAGGCAGGCCAGACAGACAGGAAAATGCCTGCATTTTTCAGATCCTCTCCCCTCGGAGGCACCTTGCAAGGTGTACATCGCTGGCTATGATGGTGGCTCGGTTAGCATGAAGCGCACACAGGTTCCAGTCCTCGAATAACCCCAGCAGGTAAGCTTGGCAGACTTCCTTCAGGGCCAGGACAGCAGGACTCTGGAAACGCAAGTTCTTCTCAAAGTTACAGGCGACCTTCTTGGTCAGTTTCAGAAAAGGCATCTCATGGAGCGAGATCTCAGCAGATCGCTGAAGTCGGTGGATTTGCTGCAGTCGAGAATCTCTAGGAGCAGCATGACGGGACTTCTTCACCCAGTCTGGTGCAGGAGGACTCTTGCAACCAGCTTTGGGAACCCTCTGTCCTCTTGGTGTTCTCTTCCCTACCGACTTCCAAGCCTTCATCTTTACTTTGGCCATAAAAAGCCACCACTTTCCTATTGTTCTGCAAGGGACAAAGGCTATAAGGCATGGACAGAGCTGCAGGATAGTGATGTCCTAAGTAAAAATTATACACATTAAAATTCTGAGGACAGAATTCAACTTTCCATTTCAAGAATTAATACTTGTTGGACTTGGGGGTTGGGGGGGGGAAAGAGATATTTCTTTGACTTTAATCAAAACTTAAATACTTTGTATTTCTGGTTAATCAGACTCCAATTGTCAGGTATGAAGTTCACTCTCCAGTACTAGTTCTAGGAGAAGACACAGAAGGGAAAAATTCTACCAAACCTTCCCCCCCTCACAACTTCCAATCCAGGGCTTGCAGTGTAAATTGGATGTTGGACTTTGTACGTTTAGCGTAACCAGGCTAAATGCTACACGGCACTGGCTGCCTGAGGGGTGGCAATGTTTGGATGGTGATTCAGCACAGGGACGTAGCTACCATTAGACAAACAGGGACATTCGTCCCGGGGCCCGTACTGGCTGGGGGCCCAATATCCAAGGTAGCTAAGCCACCCTTCTTTCCCCCCCCCCCTGTTTTTTTCCCTTTCTTTTTTTTGTTAAATTGCCACCTGAGCTTGCTGGGGGCCCTTCCCCATCCCTGCTCATGTTGCAACCATAGGCAGGGAGGGGAAGGGGCCCCATGCAGCAGTCTGCGTCAGGCCAGGTCACACTCACAAGCCTCATGGCTGGGTTTGTCCCCAGCGCCACTTTGTGGAGGAGTCCTCCCCACCAGTCCAGACCTGGTCCGGGCAGGCCTGGCTCTAGGGAGGCCCAACCCAAGCGGGAAGGTGCCCGGCAGCAACTCCTCTTGGTAACTGAGTGGAACCACCGCCGGGCACCTTCCCGCTCCAGCAGCAGGCCACCAGCAGACTCTGCAGAGAGCAAGTAAGTCCCAAGCACCAGTAGCCCACCACCCCTAGGCTGGTTGAGCTGGCAGGTGCTCCTAGGCCGGCCGGCAGCTTCACCACCGGCAGGAAAAAAAGAGGCAGGGGGGCCCACGGACATTTCCTGTCCTTGGGTCCATCCCAAGCTAGCTACGCCCCTGATTCAGCAGTATTAAAAGCTGAGGCCCCAGCTGAAATGGATTTAGAGGGCGAGATGGTGCAAGCTCAGATCCCTACAGAGAAAGTTGGGCCATCTATAGTTGGGAAAACTAGACAGAAACCTAAAGGTGTTGCAGTGAAGTAAAAATATTAAAACTGGGAGGTCTGGTCTGTATAAAAGAGGTCCGCACCCAGAAGGAAATAATTTTAAGTTGTTTAAATTATTGGAGAAGGGGCCTAAGGAGGAACAGATTTGTTAGTCTTGCGTTTCTTCAGTCTCCCAGAGTAGTATACCTAGTATGGGGAATGAGCATAAAATTGACACAAGCGTATCTAGCGAGAATGAAGAGGTTGGGTATAAAGCACCAGCTTGGGTACCGCAGGTGGTGGATAGTCAGGATCCATGGGCTCGTGTGATCTCTATTAGGCATGCTAGCGAGGACAGGGTTTCCCCTGTTAATCATATTAATAATGGCCAGCAGTCTGTTTTTAGGTGGGAACTACAATTAGTTCAACATCGGTTAGCCTTTGTAAAAGCCATGGGGTTACCTAACCCAATTTGACCGGATTGAACATTTTCTAAGGCTGTTTAGGAGGGTTTTACCAGGATTTTTTTTCATTCCAATGTTCGACAAATAGAATATCTTTTTTATGATTATATAAGGGCTAGAGCCTTAGCTACCATTGAGTCAGACAATATTGTGGCTGTGATCTATAGATTAAGGTCCCAGTTTGAGACTATGGGTATTTAGGCAACAAGGTGCTTTAGGAATTTATCCCCTGCGAACCTCTTAGAGGGGCCCTTGGGCGATGTAGTGCAGGGGGCAAGAAAACTTGCCAAGCTTGGTCCTCCCCAGGACCCTGAGGTGACAGCTTTAATTAACTTGGAGGATGCCATTTCAAAGGGTAGCATTGCTGAAGGTCAGACCTACCTAGGGGAGGGTAAAGTTAAAGGTGAGAATTGTCAGCTGGAGGAAAGGGAAAGGTGGGGTGTGGGGTGTCTGTTTAACTATGAGACTGCATCGGAAAGAGAGACTAGCATACAGCCGCATTGTAATGAGCACCCACCAGTAATGGTATTCATAGGTCAATATTGGGGAGGGGGGGCACAGGAGTCGGGGCTAGGAAGGGGATCTATAGAGTTCTATAGGGCTTCTAAGAATCTAGGAGGGGCACATGCTGCCACCCCCCTCTCACCCCCCCATGAGTTGCCTAGGATGGTATGGATTAGTTAGGAGATCTGGGAAAACATTTTTCAGATGGATTCATGGAGGAAAGGGAGGTCATAGTACTATCTTCTTATGGCAAGCTGCCCATAGAAGAGATTTCAGATGCTGCAAGCAACTTTATTAGAGATTAGGGATAGCAGTCCAGTTTCACCCCTGGACCCTGCTGTTCAAGTTATACACAAAGGTACAGAGGGTTTAAACCCCTGCTATAGTAGAAGGGCTGCTGGGCCTGGCTCAACCCAGAGGTACGCCTTTGTCAGGAGGGAGTGGTAGGATTGTAGGGCTCTGGCAAAGTTAGGGGCTCAGCAGAGGACCTCAGATTTTGCTGTTCCAGTTTGTGATTTGGGGCTACCCCGGATGTCCAATGTAGCTGTATTGTCTCCCCCAATGGAAATAAATACATTATGACATCCCCAGAAGAACTCTCTGATACCACTAACACCCCTGTAGTGAACCAGAGGATCAAAATTGTTTCCTGGAACATAACGGGTTGGAAGGGTAAGCTGGTGGATCGGGAAATTATTCCTTTTTTTTGCAGAGGCTTGATATCATTTACTTACTGGAAACTTGGGTATATGCTTCCGATGCAATTGAACTGGATGGGTTTAGGCAGTGGAGTGAGCCTGCACAGTCTTTCAGCAGGAAGGGGAAGCCAGCTGGGGGACTGGCAGTTCTTGTGTCACCAATGTAAGTTCTCCCTCTCTGGTCTTGCTCTCACAAGCAGTTTCTAGGAAGTAAGTACCTCCTAACTTGCTGTAACTGCCCCTGTGTTCTGCCTCTATTTCCAGTGCAGTCTCATGTTCCCACAGGGTGCAGGGATGCTTACTTCTGCAAATAAGTGGAGCGGGAGGCTACTACTTCACAGGACTTGCTCATCTGTACTGGAGGTAAGCAAACACTCTCCTCCCCAAGTCCTCTGCTGGCCCAGAAAGTCTTAACATTCCCTCCTTATGTTTTTCCAATCAACCCTGCTGTCTGCATGTTATTCCAGCGCCCCCTGCTGGCAGCTCCCTGCTAATTGCCAAGCAGAGGGAGGAGAGTAAGGGAAGAGCCATTTTATCCTGGTTCTCCCAGCTTGTGGGAACAAAGGTAATTTAATTACTCCAAAGAAACTGCCCTGTGTGAAATGCACTCATGAGGGAGGGGGAAATCACATTTGCTACCCCTTTTCAACCTTTCATTTTCAAGCCTCCTCCTGTCTCCTCTTACTTTCCCCCACAATTCCCCCACAATAAGTGGATCAGTTCCCCCCCAAAAAATTGGGGGGAGGGGAAAAGACCACTGGCTTTTTCTTCCCAGTCCTTGAACACACCATCTGATCACTCCCGTTGCCCCATCCCTTCTCTATGTCCACATCGTCTCTTCCCTTAAAACCAAGGAGCGGTGCTCACTGCATTTTCCTCATTGGGAGCAATTGAGGAAATAGGTTGCCACCTGAAGTGGTTTTTTACTGACACTCCCATAGGTCAAAATGGAAGTAGCAGGTAAAAAATGACCTAAGTTGGCAACCCTAATTCCAAGGAAATGCAGTGAGCTTCGGTCTCTGCTTAAAACCCTTTGTGAACACATCTTTCCTCTCTCCTGGGAGTCCTACCTCACCATCATAATATAGAGGGGTCATCAGGGCAGGAAAGCCATTTCCTCCAACCTCACTAGAGCAATCAACAAGGTGGAGGCATGCTACCCAACACTCTAGGAGCCTGGGGAGGTACTAGAGGAGCAAAAAGGGGATCAGCTCCTATAGCCAAGTTTCTCAGGGTAGCAAGAAAGGATCAAGGGACAGCAGCCCAGTTGGCAAGAATGATACTTAGCGATACACAGGGGAAGAGAAATCACTGGGAGAGGAGCTTTGTTTTCAAGTCTCAGCTGTTGGATTTAAGTACCTCCTCAGAAGTAACAGAAGGAAGAGGTTGGTTGAATACAACCATCAGCAGGTGGAGACTTTCTTTGTCTACCCTGCTCCCTCAAGGAGTCCAGTCACAGCTGCTTTGAGCTAAAGTTCCTTTTTTGGAGGAGTTAGGTCAATCCAAAACTCAGTTACTGGCTGTTACAATAACACAAAAACCAAAAGTAATGACTTTCTGCTTCTTAATGTCAAGCACCTCATGCAGCTTTTCTTACTTACCTGGTCGTGAGCACGGCCTACAGACCTCCTATTTACTTCCCCTGCCAAAGGCTTCTAGCTTACAGTTTTCTCTTTTGTAACCCAGTTGCAGGTGGTTTTGATAATTAGCCAAGCTCATCAGTGTTAGAGCAGTTTTTACCTGAGGGCCCATCTCCTACCCCACTCCGTACCTGCAGCACTCAATCCCCAAGCGTTCAGCTCCTGCAGTGACCATGATACAGCTGTTGCAGCAGCTCCTCACCTTAAGGGTGTAGTTCCTGAAGTGACCCCACACCACCGTAACCAATCATAAAACAGCTTGCTCATAAGTCCCACCCGCTCTGGGTCCAGTCTTTGTCTATGGCAGCTGTAGTGCAAGTTAGAGAGAGAGCGAGAGAGAGAGAGAAAAGCCCTTAGGAAAGGCTTAAACTTCTTAAGGTAGCAGAGTGCATTATGAAAAGCCTTAGGGGCGATCCTTGCCATGGGATCTTTGTAACAGACTTCAACGGATTCCGACTTGTACTGGGTATGCAGGGTGGCCAGATATGCAAATTATAGAGGCCATTTATGAGAAATACAGATTGCAGGGCTGCATTGGCATTTTTAGGGATGTAGAGAATGTTGGGGTGCACAATCCTCCATCCACTGAAGTCAATGGCTCAGCTCCTGTTGACTTTAATACTGTTAGCATGGGCGCCATGGGAGTAACTTAGGCTAAAATTGGGGGCGGGGGGACCACTTATCTCTAGAATTGTGGAGGGAGGAAGTTTGGGGGGGCACATCTCCATCCCCCTATAATTACTCCCGTGAATCTGGGTGCTGAATATGTGGGACCTCTGGTCCTTAAGCTCCCCTCCTATAACCAGCAGGCAGTCCTTAGCCTCCACGTTCCCTGGAAGTGGATTCTTTTATGTGCTTGGAGGGGGAGCAGAAGGATAACCTACAGCGCCCCTTCTGTCCTGTAACCCTGGGCCCTGATCGGGGCACGTACCTGGTTGAGGGACTCGCTTGCATTGCGTTGGGGAGTGTGGCAAGATTCCCCTCTCCCAGGGGGCGTGAAGGCTCCCGTCTCTCAGACTAACCTTTTCCAAAGTCTGCATTTTAATCAGAAGCGTACCTGATAGAGAACTACTGCTTTCAGGTCGGGTACGGTAACTGCTGTTTTTTTCTGTGCTGTAGCAGCGCTGAGAGGGAGGCGCTGGAGGCCGGGTTGGGAACTCGTTTAGCGCTAGGATCCAGAAGGAGCTGGGAGGCTTGAGGCCGGGTTGGGGCCACTGGCTGCAGGAAGCGCTTTGTTCTCGGTGGAGAGCCGGGTTTCACGCGCCTGCTGCTGGGCCGTTGTAGGGTCTAATCCTACTACATCACGGGCGGCTTGTGCTGCTGTTGTAAGAGGGCTCCGGGGGTGCACAGGGCTGCTCTAGAGACGAGCAAGGCTGCTCTACTCTCATTAGAGACAAAGGTAAGAGGCAACGCTTTCCCCTTCCTTCCCAAACGCCTGCGCTGATGATGAAAGGATAAAAAGAGGATTCTTTGTAGTTTTCAGTGAGGGGAGGGCCGCTCTTAGAAGCGGGATCAGCTAGCTTTGTTGTAGGCCTGAGAACTCAATGGCTTAAACTCCTTAAGGTAGCAGACTGCCCTATAAAATTAGGAGCGATCCTCAACTGTGGAAGTCAGTGGGAGCTTTGTCAGTGACTTCACTGGATTCAGAATTGTACTGGGTATCTAGGGTGGCCAAATATGCAAATGTTAGAGGACCCATGAGAAATACAGGTTGCAGGACTGCATTGGCTCCAGCACAGCTCTGCAGCCTGTCTTTCTCATGGGTCCTCTAACATTTGCACATCTGGTCACCCTCTAGGGTATCTTAGGGATGTAGAGAATGTTGGGAGTCGGGGCACAACTTACTTTAATAGAACAACGTTTGCATTCTTGGAGTGGCAGTCACAGTCAAACTGACAGATAACATGCCCCCTGCAAATTCCACTCACTTAAAGGGGATGTAGTAGGCTAACTGGGTGCCATGGGAGTAACTTTAGGCTAAAGTTTGTGGGGAGGAGATCCTGACCACTTACCTTTAGAAACGTGGGGAAGGAAGTGGGGGGGGGGGGGGGGGGGGCAATGCAGAAAGAGCAATCTGAAAGTCCCTCATTAATGACTTTCAGGTTGCTCTTCCTTTTGGCTCGAGCCTAGATTAGGAGTTCGTTGAAAACTAAACCCCTCCACCGCTATTCCTAGCAACTGAAAACGAGTGAGAAACATAATCGGGTTCACAATAGTTCAGTGTCTGAAAGATGTCAGTTTTACTTCTTGTGAAAAGTCCCTGTGCTTTCTAGCAGTGCGAACCAGCTTCGCTGAAGCCAGTTGAGTGTCTGTGTGAGTCTGCTTCAGTCTATTGATTTCTGGCACTGGGATGATAACAGGATCTGATATTCTGGTCTGAAGAATGGCCTTGGCAGACAGATAGCTTGTGCTTGGCAATTTCGGAGTCCAGACATGTTGAGATGAAGTAGAATTATCTCTCCGCCTTTCTTTGGGGCTTTTCTAGCTCCTAGTATCTGGGTCCCTTACAATTAGGGTGGCCAGCTATGCAAATTTTAGAGGACACTTATGAGAAATACAGGTTGCAGGGCTGCACTGGGTCCAGTGAAGCCCTGCAATCTGTATTTCCCATAAGTGTCCTCTAAAATTTGCATAGCTGGTCATCCTACTTGCAATCCTTACTGTATTCACTTTTACAGGCCCTCTGAGTTACTGTACAACAAAGGTAGGGAATCTTCTCCTTTCCATGGACCGCTTTGAAAATTAATAGTACAATTAGAATGAATGGTAGTTCTGGGCTGCCTAGTCCCTAGGCCACCTAGGAGTTCAGAATGGGGCTCCTTAAGGGGTGCGCTCAGGATGCAGCTAGGAAGGAGAGAGTCCTGTCCAGAGGATCTTTGCAGTAGATCTAGCCCTGGTTCTTGAGTTGCATGCCTTCAGCCCCACACCTTTCTCTTGAACAGAACTCACTATTCCAGAGCCTTGGGGAGGGGTGTGTGGCACTGGATGGCTGGGCCAGATTCAGGAATTGGGATGGGGGTGGGGGGAAATAAATAAATTAGACTTGGCTCACAGGCCAGAAATTCCCAACCCCAGCCTAGAGAGACAGGGTGGTTGCTGGGTTGGTCCCAAATGGAAAAGCTGCAAGCCAAATAGTTCAGATGATCTCTTTTATTGGACTAACTTCAATTGCTGAGAGTATGCAAATCACACAAGGACCCTCCTTTAGACATCTAAATCAGGGGCGTAGTTAGGTTGGAATAGGCCCGTGGCACCCCCAGGCTCGTGGACCCCAGTGCAGCTGCTTCACCTCTCCCTATTATAACTCCTCCTCTCATCTAAATAAAGATAGATTTGGGCTTCATGAGCCACTAGAGAAGAGTGCATCAGACATCCTGTTGTTTGCACCTCTACCTGCTGCCTCCCTTTTATTGTCTTCAATGGTTTGATCTGCCAGTTTGCTTATTTCCCTATCAGGCCTCGCCCAAGCGATTGCTCTTCTATATAACCCAGCTTGCATTGCTCAGTCTGTGGTTCTGACTTCTAGATGCCTAAGGAAGGGCCCTGTGTCACATGAAAGTCTGCATACTCTCACAGGAGCTGCAGGGGGCGTAGCTAGGTTGGAATGGGCCCAAGAAATGGACGGGCCCTGCCTGTCACCATCCTCTCCCCTGTCCCATCCCTCCGCTCCTTCCTTCCCCCAGCCCAGCACCTCTCCCTCCCTTCATTTGCTGAGGCCACAGCTGTGCTGCCTACCTCGTGCCACTGCCGGCTGTGCCTGCTTGCCCCATGTTGTGCTGCTCGCTAGGTGGGTCCCATGGGCACCGTATGCTGTAGGCACTTTTGCTCAGGCTCTGCCTGACTGTGCCACAACAGGGCATGATTTGTGTCTCCCTCCAGCTTGAGCCCTGTGTCCCACCCAACCCACCCCCAGCTTTGGCCCTTGGATAAATGTCCCTCCTATCCCTATGAGAGCTATGCCTCTAAGAAGCTAGTCCAGAAAAAATTCCTCTGAACTATTTGTCTGCATCTGTGTGAGTTAGGGTGCCATTGTCCCCTTGTTTTACAGATGGGAAACTGAGGCACAAATAGACTTTGGGCTTGCCTACACACCAGTCTGTACTAGTTTGAAGTGACACCCATTTGCCACTAGTCACCCTGCAATCACAGGTAACCGCTCCTTGGAAATTGCTTAGTCTCCATCGTGCTGCTCACTGGACGGGTCTAGATGGCTTGTGACAAGCATCCTAAGGTCCAATCAAAAAAGCTTTTTAAAATCAGTGCAAAAATCCAGCATCTTGTCGGGGTAGTTATAGCAATTGTTATGGAGGTTGCTGCCTGCTAGGGGTGTGCACCAGGCCCCCATGCTGTTTTCGTTTTTGCTTTCATTATTCAAAAATGTCATTTCTTTGTTATTATTATTAATGACAATATCGTTTTCGGTACCGTTTCAAATAAAGATTTTATTTTTGATATCGGTATCAGTATCGATTCCCATGCGCAACTAATATCAATCTAAATCTAAGGGAGAAAGGGGAAAGGAAAACTATCTATTATCTAATTCACTATCTATATAACTATTCTAATATAATATATATATATATATTCTATACTACCTACCTGTATATTATAATACAGGGGGGAGAAGGGCAGGGAAAGGGAGAAGGTAAAATGTAGGGTATGAGGAAGGAAAGGTATTGGTAATACAATGAGAGCTAGGGAGCATTTTTTGTGTGCAAGCACCACAGTTCTGTAAACACAATCAGATAAGCAGAGCTCTCACAGAACGGAGAGAAAAAGCCTGTCCTTCCCATTATAAAGGGTTGCAGTGCCCTCCCCCAGGGCCCCCCTGATCGGTTGTGGGAGGCAGCAGGCACTGAGCAATCACAGAGTGCCATGAGACTGCTGGGGCCTGTTTGCGCTGCTCATTGGCCAGCGATACATCCATCAGATACTGCTGAGTTGCTCGCTCCTCTCAACGCAGGCACAGTTCAAGAGTTCAACCCTGTTTAGGTCTCCGAGATGTCTGCTCCCTACTCCCCTCTCCACATTTTCTCTCCAAAACCCAACTGCCCCAGCACTAATAATAACGACAACGATAACTACATTGCCATTTTCGTTATCGTTATTCTCAGTTGTCGTTTTCGTTATTGCAATAACGAAAATGACAAGTATCGTTATCGTAATAACGAAAACAACATGCACACCCCTACTGCCTGCGATGAAATACAGGAGAGTCCACACTTCAGCACTCTAACTCCAGGTTAATATCTAGGTGACCCTAACCCCATTGGTCTTTGCCAGTGCATACGGGTGGGGGAGCAGCTATGTTTATGGGGCAGAAATGGTGAAGGAGCTCTGGCTTGCTGAGTGGTTGTGGGTTCTTTGACTTGCAAGAAAATGGTCTTGCTAGGTAATGTTCCTTCCCCCTCTCTGTTACAAGAGGCTCTCAGCATGAGAAGCTGAGGATATGACCAAAGAGAGGGGCATGCTTGCTCTGAAGTACTTCTCATACTTTACGTGAATATCCAGAAAAACCTGTTCTCTCTTGCTCTTTCCCCCATGGCAGGATTTCCAATCTGAAAACTCAGCCTGATCTCTTGAATGGAGCGAGGGGAGAAGCTGGCAGTCCCTAATCAGCAGAGCTATGAAGAAAAGCACATTTCAAGAGAAATGAGCCCAGGTAATTTTAGTTAGTTCAATCTTTACCCCCTTCCTTCCCAAAAGGCTCAGGGCAGCTTATAAAGCACAATAAAAACAATACATATGAAAACAGCATTTAAAAAAAAAAACCAGACCCCAACCTTTCCTCATTTTCCCCTCCCCAACCCCCCATCACATTCCTACCCCAAACACCCTCAACTCTCCCCCCATTTCCTATCCCTACACTTTAAATGCCCTAACAAACAGAAAGGTCTTGCACCTCTTCCGGAAGATGCCCAGGCTCAGACTCAAACAAACCTCTTAGGGAAAGGAGTTCCACAGCACAGGGCAGCAACTGAGAACGTCCCCCTGTGAGCCCTCACCTTATAAACATGGCTAACAGGTGGTACCCACAGGGAGGCACTCCCGGCCACAGCGGAGCATGGAAGGACAGACTCTTTAGGGCTTTAAAGGTTAAAACCAGCACCTTGAATTGTGCCTGGAAAGCTATAGGGAGCTAGGGCAGACTCTGGAGCCCTGGTGTGTGGTGCTTCCAGAGCCTCGGCCCTGGAAAGAAGCAAGCCACCGCATTCTGCGCCGGCTGCAGCTTCCGAACAGTCATCAAGGGCAGCAGGGGCGTAGCAAGGCTGGGGAGGCCCCTGGCTCAGCCCACGGTTACCCCTGCAAGGGTAACTCAAAAAGTAAAATACATTTATTCGGGGGGGGGGGCGGGACTCGTGACGGGAGGGGTCGGGGACCCGCCTCACCTGACCATGCACACCTTGCTGCTGAGGCAGACTCAAGCGGTGAGAAGAGAGGGAGCAGAGACTGGGAGAGGAAGCCTGCGGCCACTACTGTAACTATTGGGGTGCTGGGGGGCTCAGTGTGCCCGGGGCCCATGGGGGGCCCGCTGGATTAAATTAACAGTTTGCGTTGTAAAGGCTTCCCTGCTGGCAGAGAAGAGGATGACTCGCTCAGCAGAGAAGAGAGCGAGGGAGAGGGTAGGGGCCAGGAAGCCTTCAGGGCTTGGCTGACTCCCGGAGCTGCTGCTCACCCTCACAGAGCACCTGCCTGCCTGCCTGAATTTAACTGGGAGGAGACCAAGGAGACAACAAAAAGTGGCCTGTCTGTCTGCCTGTCCCACAACAGATGGGATCGGGACAGGGCAAAGGCAGGTAGAACACCCCGCCCCACCCCCTGCTTGGCTGCTCGCTGTCCCACTCCATCTCGTCTAGCTGCTTCCCACGGCAGGCAACAACCTCCCTAGGTCCTCTCCTTGCACCCCTTGGGGGCAGGTTATAACCGTCTCAACACACAAGGGGATGCTCTGCCTCCTAACACTCCCCAGTACAGCCATGCTGCCCCCCCCACAACCAGTACTTCCCCCACCACAACCACACTGTCTTCCCCACTTCCTTTGCCCCCCCCCAGCACCTGATTCCCACACCCCCTCCTCCCTCACCTCACAAGCCCTCTTCCCTCCAGATTCCCCAGCCAGTGGGCTCGACATGCTTTCATTTCCCCTGCAACCTTGTTTCCCCTGTTTTGCAACACCCCTCTGCCCCCCCCACACACACTCAGCAGCAAGGCATGCATTGTCAGGTGAGAAGTGTTCCCGACCCCTCTGACGCTTCCTGTCACGAGTCTCCCCCCAGCAGAATTTATTTTACTTTTGAGTTACCCGGGGGGGGGGCATGACTGTGGGCTCTCTCCAGCCTTGCTACGCCCTTGCATGCAGCATACCTACTGAGTTCTTGCAGTCACTTGGTGTCCCACGCTACTGCCACCACACTGAGCACGCTTGTGTCTGGCCCCAGCACACTGTACGCCACCCCCAACCCCCACCTTCCTGACTGATGACTATATTTGGAGTCAGGGAAGAATTTCTCCCCCACGTCAGATTGACAGTTGCCTCTGAAGGGTTTTTCACCTTCCCCTGGCTTGGTTGTTTGAATAATCTGGATATATCTTACAAAACTGCTGTCTAATATTTCAGGCACTGATGTGCTCTGGTCATTCCCAATCTCTTATGGCAGTTTTTGTTATAGGCTCTACTTTTCTTTTGGTGTATTCATCACCTGAGCCTGCTATTTGCAGGTTGGGCCAGATAGAAATATAAATAAATCTGCTGGGGATAGTTGAGGCGTAGTGAATCTTGAGTCAGTGCAGGGAGTTGGACTAGATGACCCTTGAAGTCCCTTCCAGCCTTAT
Organism: Sphenodon punctatus; assembly: GCA_003113815.1. Lineage (NCBI taxonomy): Eukaryota > Metazoa > Chordata > Lepidosauria > Sphenodontia > Sphenodontidae > Sphenodon > Sphenodon punctatus. Next base: position 3,773,804 of record QEPC01001126.1, read on the forward strand.
GATTCATGGTCAGCTTCTCTCTCTATTCCTGCAGGTTCTGAGGGGACAAATGAGGAGAATCCCCAGCAGGGAGATCCTGAAATGATGGGACTGTGCAGGGTGGGATCAGAAGAGAGAGATTCTCAGAGCCCTGCGTGTGGAGGTGCCTGTGAGAGAAGGCTAAAGGAGGAGCAGGAAAGCTCTCAATCCTCCCATGATGGAAAGAGCATCAGAGACCCCAAAGATATCATTGTCTGCAAGACAGTCCGGAATGGAGAGAGGCCAAACACGTGTGCTGACTGTGGAGAAATCTTCATTCTGAGATCAGATTATATCAGTCACCGAAGACGCCACACAGGAGACAAACACTATCAGTTCCCTGCCTGTAGGAAAAGTTTTGGTAGCAGCTCATCACTGGCTAAACATCGCCGATCCCACACAGGAGAGAGACCGTATGAATGCCCTGACTGTGGGAAAAGCTTCAGCGCTAGGTCATCTCTCATCCGACACCAGCAAATCCACACGGGGGAGAAACCATTCAAATGCCCTGACTGTGAGAAAAGCTTTATTGATAAATGGTCTCTTGTCATCCACCACCGAATCCACACAGGGGAGAGACGTTTTAAATGTCCCGACTGTGGGAAAGCTTTCACTGTGAGCTCCCACCTTACCATCCATCAGAGAATCCACACAGGAGAGAAACCTTATCAGTGCCCTGATTGCGGGAAAAGCTTCTGTGGCAGAACAGCCCTTCTCGCACATGAGAGAATCCACACAGGTGAGAAGCCTTATGAGTGCCCTGTGTGTGGACAAAGCTTCAGCGTGAACTCTTCTCTCACGAGACATCAGAGAATCCACACGGGAGAGAAACCATTTAAATGCCTTGACTGTGGAAAAAGTTTTAGTGATCGGTCTGCCCTCACCAATCACCAGAGAATTCACACAGGAGAGAAACCCTTTAAATGCCCCGACTGTGGAATATGTTTCACTGAGAGCTCCCACCTCACAAGACATCAGAGAATCCACACTGATGAGCGACCTTATCAGTGCCCTGATTGTGGGAAAAGTTTCCGGGCAACCTCCTCTCTTATTAAACATCACAGAGTTCACACGGGTGAAAAACCTTATACATGCCCAGACTGTGGGAAAAGCTTCAGTGATAGCTCTGCTCTTGATACGCATCAAAGAACCCACACAAGAGAGAAGCCCTATCAGTGCCCTGACTGTGGGAAAAGCTTTGGTGCCAGCTCGGCCCTTCTCACCCATCAGAGAATCCACACAGGTGAGAAACCCTATAAGTGCTCTGTGTGCGGGAGAAGGTTCATGTCAAGCTCCAACCTTTCTATGCATCAGAGGACCCACACAGGAGAGAAGCCTTACACATGCCCTGAATGTGGGAAAAATTTCAGTGCCAGGTCAGCTCTTGTGAGACATCAGAAATCCCACAAAGGAGCAATTCTTCAAGTGAACCAACTGTGGGGGCAGCTTCCATGATAGAGCAGCCTTCATTACACCAGAGAAGCTACACAGCAGAGACACCCCATGTAAGAGCCCACTGATCCCAAGGCCAGGTCTCCCGGGTTCCATGTAGGTGCTCCAGTGTGCTGCTATATAGGAACTGCCCGCAGATTCCTGAAGGAGGCAGTATCAGTACAAGGAATATCCCCAGGTTGCCTTCTCATTGGCCATCTCAGGCTGTGTAAAGGCGGGACAGTAAACTGTCCAAGCAACACAGTGGGTACCTGGTTTGTCTGTCATTCTCAGACACTATTGTGTCATTCTAGTTCTTGATTGGTTTTTTTCCTGCCTTGCTGCTACTGCTTCTGCCTTTGACTTGATTTCCTGCCTTCTGATTCACCGTGACTCCTGGTACAGATAACGGCTCTGATTCATCTCCCCTTCTGGCTGCAGTCCCGCCGGGGTACCTGACGCTGTGTGCTCTCAACGGATTTGGTCTAAACAAACACAAAGGCGAGGAAGAAGAAAAAGTCGCACCCATTTGCTTGAAAACCAGCCCTGACAATTGAAAGGAAAAAAAAGCTGCAGGACGTAGCTGATTGCAAGTGCTCACGTGCACAGCGCACCATAAAATCACCCCCACCGGAAGATTTCCCTGCCGGGAGTTTCGGCAGCATGGTAACGTGGGCAAGTGGCCTAAGCTCTATAGAGGGCAGCCTCTGCAAATACCATGGTAAAGACTGTTTGTCAAGGTTCCTGTGAACTTTTGCAGGTGCAATCCTAGGCCTGCTGAAGTCAGTCAACTGGGAAAGTCTCATCAACTTCAGTAGCAGGGTTAGAATTGCATCCAGAGTTATTGAGCGGTCTGAGAGAGCCTCCACCCCACGTTGTCTCACAACCAGTGGTTTCCTGTCACTTTTGGCAAGTTTTAGTCTTTCTCCGAGGCTTCATTTTCCCATCTGTAAAATGGGATGTAATAGCTCTGCCACCCTGGAGTGTGCGGGGAGTATATAAACTACATTAACCTTTGTAAAGTGCTGTGAGTTTGGATGGGAAGCACTTAAGAGAAGCTGAGTATTATTATTATGGGACTGAGGTCCATCATTCAGTGGAGAGAGGGGTGAAATAGGCCTAGAGAGCAGGGGTGGGGGACCTCTGACCCATGGGCTAAATTTGGCCTGTGGCTGTTCTTTACGTGGCTCCTTTCCGGTTCCTGGTTCTGACCCATAGATTCAACCCTTGCTCTCAAGCACTGGAAGAGTGAGCTCAGGGGAACATAAGAAGTGCCAGACTGGGTCAGGCCAATGGTCCATCGAGCCCAGCATCCTGTCTCCGACAGTGGCCAATCTCGGTTGCATGGAAGAAGTACCCGACAGGTCACAACGGGTATTTGTTCACTCCCAGCTCCTGGCAGTGAGAGCTTCCATCCCACAAATCTACTTGGATAGTAATCATTAATGGACCTACCCTCCAAAAACTTATCCAATCCTTTTTTAAACCCAGATACTCTACTGGCTTTGACCACATCCACCGGCAACAAATTTCACAAGTGAATTGTGTGTTGAGTAAAAAAAAAATAACCACAGTTTTATTTGTTTTAAATCTGCTGCCTGTTATTTTTTATAGAGTGTCCCCCAGTTCTAGTACTATTTGAGAGGGGAAATAACGGTTCCCTATTATCAAGTCTCTCTTCGTACAGAAGCCATTCCAGACCCTTTATCATTATTGTTGCCCTTCCCTGTGCCTTTTCTAGTTCAGCTATAACTTTTTTGAAATGGGGCTACCAGAACTGCACACAACGTTTACGGTGAGGCGGTCACACCATAAATTTCTATAGAGGCATTATGATATTTTCTATTTTATTCTCTCTGAATAATTCCTAACATTCTGTTTGCTTTTTTGACCGCCGCCGCACACTGAGCTGAGGATTTCGAGGTATTTTCCATAATAACGCCCAGATCCTTTTCCTGAGTGGTAACTCCTAAGTTAGAACCCAGCATTGTGTCCATATAGTTTGGATTATTTTTCCCTGCGCGCATCACTTTGCACTGGTCGACATTCAATTTCATCTGCCACTTAGATGCCCAGCCACCCAGTCTTGCAAGATCCTCCTGCAGTTCCTCACAGTCCACTCAGTTTTTAACTACCTTGAATAACTTTGTGTCATTTGCAAGTTTGATCACCTCACTTTTTACTCCCTTTTCCAGATCATTAATGAATATATTAAACAGCACTGATCCCAGTACCAATCCCTGGGGTACTCCACTATTTACTTCTCTCCATCGTGAAAACTGACCATTTAGTCCTACTCTCTGTTTCCTATCCTTTAACCAGTTACCAATCCATGATAGGACACTGCCTCGCGTCCTAGCCCATGACTATTTAATTTCCTCCAGAGTCTCTCATGAGGGATCTTATCAAACACCTTCTGAAAATCCACATACACTATATCGACAGGCTCACCCTTATCCACTTGCTTATTTACACCTGTGAGACATGACTTCCCTTTGCTAAATTCATGTTCACTCTTTTCCATTATGTTGTGTTTGTCAATGAATGAATTTACATCTGTTTTGGCTTTCGCTTTATAAGAGAGGAACCAAAAAGTCAAATTTTATATAGATATTTGACTTTTATATATATTAAAAAGTAAAAAGCCCACAAAATGACAGTATAAAAACAATATAAACCAATATATAAAACACAAGGTAGCCAGGAACTGGTGAGGTTGCAGTTCATCTGCATACTCTCCCAGCTGCCTCGGCTGTCAACACCTGAGGACGCCACAACCCTCTTGGAGCTTGGCCTTTCTGCCGCCTGAGTTCCTGCAACCAGCAAGCCAAAAGGCGCGCACCATAAGATCACTCGCCAGCAGAATACTACAACAACAACAACAGCAGCAGCTATGGGTAAGCTTAAGGGTACTTCTGCCACTTGGTACCTCCTCAGTGGCCAGTTGGTCAGCCACTCTCCACCTCGTTCTTCTCTGTCTCTTCTCTATTACCTATTCTCCCCACCATCATGCCTGCCCTAATCTCTCGCCTTCCCTCCCTCCTTCTCCCCTTTTCCCCTCTCCCCCCACCTCTTCCTTCCTCTCCTTCTTTTCCCCCTGCTCCTCCCTCCCTCCCAGCCCATCACTTCTCGCCAACCTTCTCACACTTCCTCCTCCCCCTGGACTACCTTCCCCTCCTGCTCCTCCCCCACCCTCCCTATCTCTTGCCTGTCCCACCGCCCTCCTTCTCCCAATTTTATCCCCATTCCCTGCCTTCCCACTGATCAGCTCCCATTCTCCTGTTCCCTTTGGAACTGTCGCTCCTCTGGCAATAAAGCCCCCCCTACATCCATGATCTCTTCCTCTCCCACTCCCTCCAGCTCATTTCCCTTACTGAAACTTGGAGCTCCCTCTCCGACTCTGTAACCCCAGCTACCCTCTCCTTTGGGGGTCTCTCCTTTTCTCACCAGCCACGCCCCAAAGGCCGGGGTGGTGGCGTGGGCCTCCTCCTCACTAACTCCTGTGAATTCAAACCACTTCCTGCTCCCCGCTCTCTCTCCTTCCCTTTCTTTGAGGCTCACTCTGTGCACTTCTACTCCTCCCTCCATCTCCGCGTCACTGTCATCAGCACCCCCACACCACCACCACCCCCCCCCAGCTCTCTCTCTTCCTTTCTCTCTGAATTTGAGTCCTGGCTCACTTTCTTCCTCTCCAACGATACCCCCACTCTCATTCTCGGTGACTTCAACATTCATGTTGATGTCCTTTCCCAGCCCTCCATCTCTCACTTCCTCTCACTAGCCTCCTCCTTCAACCTCCACCTTTGCACCAACTCCCCCACCCATGCTAATGGCCATTCTCTTGACCTTGTCTTCTCTAGAAACTGCTCCTGTCTCTGATCTCTCCTTTGATCCTCATCCCATCTCTGACCACTTCCTTGCCTCTTTCAATGTCTCCCACTGTCCCTCCATCCTCTTCCCCTTCTCCACGTCCCTTCCATGACCTGCAGACCATTAATCCCCTGGACTTTGCCTCCTCTCTCTCCCCCCTTCTCCCCTCAGTCTTCTCCTCCTCCCCTGATTCTGCCATTTCTGCTTTCAATGCCTCTCTCTCCACCATCCTTGACTCCCTTGCCCTCCTCTCCTCCTTCCCTGCCCGCTCCCACAACCCCCGTCCTTGGCTCACCCCCAGTATCTGCCACCTCCGCTCCTTTACCCATGCTGCTGAACGCCTTTAGCGCAAATCCCACTCTCACGCTGACTTCCTTCACTTCAAATTCTGTCTCTCCTTTACTACTGCTGTGTCCCTTGCTAGACAGAATTACTATGCCTCCCACATTGAGTCCTGTTCTCGGAACCCTCACCGCCTGTTCTCTACCTTTGACTCCCTCCTCAAGACCCCCTGTCCTCCTCATCCCTCTTCCCTTTCTGCTCAGGAGCTTGCTTCCTTCTTCACCTCAAAGATAGACAAGATCCGCCTCGACATTGCTTCCCACTCCTCTTCCTACTCCCTCCCCTCCCCCTCCTCCCCCGCCTTTGCTCCTGTCCTCCTTCCTTCCTTCCCACCTCTCTTGAGGAAATCAAATGCCTGTTCTCCTCCAACCCTTCTACTTGCCCTCTTGACCCCATCCCCTCCTGCCTCCTGACCTCCATTTTCCCCACTGTTGCCCCTTCCCTCCTGCACATCATCAACCTCTCCCTCTCTACTGGTTCCTTCCCATCTGCCTTCAAGCATGCCACTGTCTCTCCTATCCTCAAAAAGTCCATTCTTGACCCCTCTGACCCTTCTAGCTACCGTCCTGTCTCACTCCTTCCTTTTGCTTCCAAGCTTCTTGAACGTGTTTGTCTACTCCTGCTGCCTCGACTTCCTCTCCACCAACTCCTCCCTTGACCCCCTCCAATCTGGGTTTCGTCCCCTTCACTCTACTGAAACTGCTCTCGCTAAGATCACCAATGATCTTCTTGTGGCTAAATCTAATCGCCTCTATTCCATTCCTCTCCTCTTCTCTATCTATACCCTGTCCCTAGGCAAACCCATTGCCTCCCATGACTTCCAATATCATCTGTACACTGATGACACTCAACTCTCTCTCTTTACTCCCTCTCTTTCTCCATCTATTCAAGCTCGCCTCACCAGCTGTCTCTCTGACATCTCTACCTGGATGTCTCAATGTCAACTCAAACTCAACATGGCTAAAACTGAACTTCTTATCTTCACCCCTCATCCTTCCTCTCTCTCTTCCCTGTCGATCCTCATCGATGGGGTTGCCATTCTTCCTGTCCCCCAGGCCCATAGCTTAGGCTTCATCTTTGACTTACCCCTTTCTTTTAAACCCTACATTGACTCTGTTGCCAAATCCTGTCACTTCTCCCTCCATAACGTTGCTAAGATTCGCCCTTTTCTCTCTGTCTCCTCTGCCAAAACCCTTGTTTATGCCCTGGTCATCTTTCGCCTTGATTACTGTAACCTCCTTCTCACTGGCTTCCCCCACTCTCACCTCTCTCCCCTTATCTCCGTCCAAACCTCTGCTGCCAGGGTCATCCACCTCATTCGTTGCTTCAACCACGTGCAGCCCCATCTCTCCTCTCGTCACTGGTTCCCCCTTCCTGAACGAATCCTGCACAAGCTCCTAGTCTTCACCTATAAAAGCTCTTCACAACCTTGCCCCCCCCCAACCTCTCTGCGCTAATTTCCCTCCATACTCAAGCCCATGAACTCCACTCC
>QEPC01001126.1:3782295-3850862 GCA_003113815.1 Sphenodon punctatus
CCCCCCCCCCAGTCCAAGTACTGCACTTTTAGCAACTACACTATTTTCTTCCTAATACCCTGAGCCAAATGGGCAAAAAACTGCCACGGCTCTGACCACTGCACATACATGGCAGTGTAATAAAATAGCCAGTTTCTGGGTTTCTATGAGCTAATCCCTTCCTCCTAGAATTGGGGGTAATCCACTGATCTTTTATCATAAAAATGGCAATCCAGGAGAAAATGCAGAAGACTCAACCTCACCTGATTCTCAGGAGCATAGCCTTAAATGAAAAGGTGTTTTTTCCCCTTAGCGCCCCCTAAGAACAGCTGATTCCATCATTTGGAACCACAGTTGAACAAAATGCCTGATGAAGAACTGGATGCACAAGCTCATCCAGATACGGTTCAAAAAGATGGGTAGTTTTAACTCTAGAAAGCCTGGACTGATGGATCTCCACTAGATCTTCCTGACAAGCATTATCAAGAAGTCTCCTCTTTATAATGCTATTGTGAAGATGAATAGGTTTAGTTAATAAGAATATTTTACTGCATTTGGGTTTGTTCAACCGTGACTTAACAGTTTGAGCCCAGCCAGATGCGTAGCCAACTAAAGAGTCTTAAAGTTCAAATGTGGAAGGTGAGTAGAATTAGGTTTGGACCAATATTTGAGCATACATACATAGACCCTTTCCCCTACTGATATTTGTCCAACCTCAGCCTGTAAGATCAAGCCAGGGGTGGATCTAGGGAGAAACAACAGTGACCTTAAAAAATGGTTTTGGACACTCCAAACTATTAACACTCCCTCTGTGCCAGATCTCTGAACCACGGGTTAATTGAGAAATAACCTTAACATTAATATTTTTTTACAGCTGGTCTGTTTATCAATATGCATCATAGTAATTTTGTTCTTAACAACTGTTTCCACCAGTTTGCTCGGCATGATGAGTCTAGTTTCCAGGATCACCTCTGGAGCCTTTTTTTAAATATTAGCATTGCATTTGTTGCCCTCCAGTCCTCGGGTACAGTGGCCGATTTTAGCAATAGGTTATGAATTACCAGTGGTAGGTCTGCGATTTCATCAGAACTCTGGGGTGAATAACATCTGGTTCCTGTGATTTGTTACTATTTTGTCTCAGTTTCCTCCAGAACCTCTTCCAGAGTCATGTTGATTTGTGGCAGTTCTTCCATTCATCATCTACATAGAATAGTTCTGGTGTGGGTATCTCCCCAACATCCTCTGCAGTGAAGACTGAAGCAAAGAATTCATTCAGCTTCTCTGCAATGGCCTTATCTGCCCTGAGCCCTTTTCATCCCTGATCATCTAATGATCCAAATGACTAGGGGTGTGCATCTATAACATTTCTGAAATGGATGATTAAGCATCTAGCTGGCTTCTTGCTTCTGATGTACTTGGAAAAGGTTTTATTATTAGTTTTGGCATCTTTAGCAAGTTGCTTTTCAAATTCCCTCTGGGCCTACCTTATTAATGTTTTACTTCTAATTTGGCAACACTTAGGCTCTTTTCTATTTCCCTCATTAGGACTAGCTTTCCATTTTTAAAAGGATGCCTTTTTGGCTCGAATAGCCTCTTTTACCTCCCCTTTTAGTCAGGCTGGCAGGCATTTGGTCCTCTTGCTAGGACCTTTTTTTACTTGCGGAATACACTTAATCTGGGCTTCCAAGACAGAGTTTTTAAATAGTCTCCACGCCTCTTGCAAACATTTAATCCTCACGACGGCTCCTTTTAGTTTCTCACTAACTAGCTTCCTCATTTTTGCATCGTCCCCCCTTTTTATAGTTGAATGTTACTGTGGTAGTTTTATTTGTCATTCTCCTTTAAGTATGTTAAATTTGTTTTATATTATTATCACTATTGCCAAGTGGTTCAGCCACCATTACTCCAGGGCCTGTGCTTTGCTCCATTTAGGACTAGGTTCAAAGTGGCTCTTCCTCTTGTACGTTCCAGAACCAGCTATTCCAACCGATATCTGTGGCATCTAGACATTTTACCTCCACATCACACCTCAAGGAAACATTCACCCAGTCAATATTAGGGTAATTGAAAGGGAGGAGAGATGAGGGTATGCACTCCAGGACAGGGGATGGATCCATGAACTGAACCCTCCTCTTCCCATCCTGAGTGCACCCCTAAACACCCTAAACCTTTCTGAGCTTGTACTGATTTTCAAAGTGACCGGGAGAGTAATGGTTCCCTCTCCCCTGGTATAGGGATATTTAAGAGTGGGTTTGGTTGCCAGCAGCATTTGGGGTGCCAAATTTATCTGCCACTGGAATCGGGGGATAAGGAGACACTGTCCTATTTTCCACCTTAGGCCTCAAACCTTCAAAGGCAGTGGTTCTTGAAATCTTTTGCCACTGTGATCCCATTTTTGTGACGTCAATAATCCCATGACCCCAGACAGTCATTAAGGCATGTGTAGTGTAGTTGGTACCAACAGGGCCACAACCCCATCTGTAGCTAAGGGGTCCCTGCTTGAGGTCCCAGGACCCACACTTTGGGATCCTCCCTCCTAGGGCCTACTCCGAGAGCAGTTTAATACACTTCAGTGGCCCCGCTCCAGAATCTGTGCCCACGGTGCCATGCGGATGCTTTGTCTCTAGCACCTGCTGTTGAATATTGCTAGCAATAAAGTCCTGCTTTGTAGCATTGCTGTGACTTTATGGTTCTTATCCCTCCCTGTTCTTCCACCAGTTGGATTCTGCAAGGGAGGTCAAAATAAGGCCCTTACTTGCATCCCTTGTAAGTGGGATGCTCTTCTCTTTGCTCGTTCTCTTGGACTTATTGTTGGGAGGGCAAAGACCTGATGGCTGAACATGGTGATTGCAGGGCAATGGGATACCGGCTGGAGGAGTTGACTCAGCCACCATTCATTTCCATGGGGCTTGAACCAATGAAGCACTTTAAGGATTGGGGCCATTAGCATTTCCAGGCTACCATTTAAAGGGCTCCATAAGTCATTTTCTTCAGTTTGATGAATCTTTTATTGACCAGGTGAGCAAGATTAGCATTACCAATGAGTACGTAAGACACGCCCACACCCTAGAGGTCTCTGCCAGAGGTGGGGACCATTTTTTCCCCAATCAGCGTTTGATACCATGCCGTGCATTATAAAATAGATTTCTCAAATTCTCATGTAGAAAACTCAGTATGTCTTGCAGCAGGCTGTGAATTTGGGTGATAGATAACAGACATAAGTAGGGCCTGCTATGGCCTGCCTGGGCCAGGGACTCTCTGTCCCATCAGTTTCCAGACTGCCAGATGTGCACCTGCTGCTCCCCCAGCCCAGTAGGCAGCTGGCCCGGAATTGGCCCCTCATATTTATCCAGGCACAGAGCCTGGGCAGGCCATAGCATCTGTTTGCGGCCTCATCCACGCCGGGGATTGGAGGTTGCCATGGTTTCCCCGGCATGGCGGGGGTGGGGGCGCATGTTTGTTTTGTTCTCCCACTAGGGGTGGGATCAGGGAGGGCTTGCCGGCTGGCCTGGTCAGGAGCACATTTGTCCTGTACCACAACCTGGCCATAAGGCTGGTGGCTGCCATCTTCTACACTCACAAACTGCTCCTCCCTCCCTCCCACCTGGGAAGCGGCCACAACAGCCACGTGTCTATTGTCACCCCTTGTTGGGTGGGATGAAGACTGAGAAAACTAATACTCAGTCTCTGACCACCAGTTTTCTCTCTCTGTGTCATACCTGACAAAGCTAAGAGTCTTAGCTTACAGGTTGGCAGGGCTGTCTGCAATGCCAGGGAACACAAACAAGGCCTTTTCTGACACAGTGGTACCACTGGATTTAGAACCCAGCATTGTGTATAACTGGGATGATAACTGCATCACCTTGCACTTGTCAGCACTGAATTTCATCTGGCATTTGACTGCCCAGTTGCCGTGTTTTCAGACAACTCTCCAACCACCTACTATACATGTTGCAGGGCTGCCGTGTTGCCCTATGGGTGCCCTGTACCATGTATAGTGGGTGGGTAGTGTCTTGTCTGAAAACACCCATACAAGTCCTATAATTTTTCAGTCTGCTTTGGTCCTAACTCTTTTGAATAACTTTGAGCCATCTGAAGCTCTGATCACCTCACTCTTTTCTCCCTTTTCCAGATTACTAATGACTATATTAAACATCACCAGTCCCAGGACAGACCCATGGGGCACCCCGTTAGTTACTTCTCTCCATTGTGAAAACCGACCATTTCATCCTACCCTCTGTTTCCTATCCTTGAACCAGTTACCGATCCATGACTAATTGTCACTCTTGGAGTGTAACTTTTCATCCAGTTGTGAACTCATGTAATGGTAGCTCCTTCCAGCCCACATTTCACCAGCTTTCTTATCAGAATATCATGCAGGACTGTGTCAAAAATCTTACTGAAATGGAGCTATATTCAGGGGGCCGTGTCACTGCTTTCACCCTATTGCCGCTAATGGGGGGAAAGCAGTGAACATGAATTCCTGGCTGTATTTCATCTACTGCATTGCCCTTGGCTACTAACCCAGTTACCCTGTCAAAGAAGGAAACTACACTGGTCTGGAGTGATTTATTCTTAACAAATTCATAGTTGCTACTTGTTAAAAACCCGATTTTCCTCATGGTGGGAAAATAAGGGATAATGCCCATCATGTTCCATGGACTTCTGAAGTAGCGGGCATCCATTATAGCCTGTCAAGCTGTGGGCTTGGAAATAAGGAACACCCATTATGTGGTATGAAACTGAAAGAAGGGGTGAAAACCCTAAAATATGGGAGGGCTGGCTATCCCACAAAAGTATAACCGGAGATAGACTCAGTGTTAACTCTGTGCTGCCTTGCAACTTGGTGCTGGGTTCCCCACAGGTGTCACGGTAATGAGGACAGTGGGAGGGTTCAATCCTGCAAAGGCTTATTGAGTTGTGCTTCAGGGTTGGCAGATCTTGCCATATGCCCATCATTCTCAAAAGATCATCAACTAGCAACACACACACACAAGAGAGAGAGGGGGAGGTTTATAGCCAGGGACCCATGTTTCACAGTGAACACTGCTCCCTGTTTATAGCCCATTGCTTGTATACTTAATCCCCCCCCACTGGAAACAAGGGCGGGGGGGGAGGGGGAAAGGGAGAGACTTGTCCACAAATAAACCTTCATCAATTCAGGTCTTGAACAAATGTCTCTCAGCACTGAGGCCTGGTTCACTAACCATCAAACTACATTGGCACCTTGGCTGTCAAGCTCCACATTTCAATAACAAGGAACATGATGGGGGGGGGAAGGAATCTGTTTTGTGGGAGTTTCTGAAATAAAGGATGTTGGTTTAGAAACACTAGAATTCCACCCCACTGACTCCAATGGGATGGTTACAGCCAGTGCTAGCCTGGTCTTCATGAAGGTAAGTATTTGCAGAACCAGGATCCAAAATCCTGAAAAGAACCTTCAAATCCCTCCTGAAAACCTACTTCTGTAGCCAGGCCATTCTATTTGTTTGTGAAAGTTCTATTTTCCTAAAATGTATATGGTTATTGTTTAATTGATATTAACCCATGTTTTTTTGGGGGGGTGGGGGGGGGGTTAAACACTAACCAGCAGCTTGTCAGTTGCTATGACAACTGGCTAGATGACTACGGGGGGGGGGGGGGATTCTAGAAGTCTGGAGGGAAGGAGTTTATAAAAAGAGCAGGGGCTGAGGGAGAGGAGTCGCAGACAGAGATCAAACTATCATTCCCCAGTGAACCACTGGGCTCCCCCTAGTTCCCTAGGGCAAAATATGATTATGGGGGTTAGGAATAGCCAAGATAATACCAGGAGAGGTGTTAATTCATGTGTGTCAACCTGTTACACAAATGAGAGAGGCTGTCAGTAACCTTTCCTTTGGGTTCTTTTATTGGGTCTGACCCACTTGTTTAGACAAACATCTCTTCTGTCAGGCTTTCCTCAGCTCCTAATCCTCCTAGACTGATCATGGATGCCTCCTTTGCCCTCGTTCACTCCGAGTTCTCCTCCCTGGAACTAAGCTAAGCACGTACAACTGCGACTTCTCAACATCATAAGTATATCCTTGTCTCTCCCTCCCTTGTCTTTCTTAGATTGTAAGCCCCATGGGGTAAATACCTAACTACAAATTGTACTGTGCCAGGAACATTGCTTGTGCTATATAAATGATGATGAGGAGGATGCTCTGAAGCAGCCGATCAGCTTTGAGCTGCAAAGCACACTTCCTTCTTTCACTGATGTGCTCTGAGGCACAGGGAGCCGTGTATTACTGCCACAAATGCATGTTAGTTACCAACAACCACCCCATTTTCCTCAAGGTCATAAAATCCTCCTCTGAAAACTAGTTGATCCAATAAGTACCACCAGCTTGATCTCCTCCATGCATTCTGCTCAGAAGTGAATTGAACTCTTCATGTCAGTAGTCAACCATTGATTATTGATGGACTTTTACAGAGAAAATATACTTTTAATATCACTCAAGAGTATCTCTAGAGGGAAGTTTAACTTGCATTAAATCAAAATCTCTCATTCATTTAAACAAACTCCCCTTCCAATCCGAGAGAAGCCTTAGGATACATTTTCTGTAAAAAGAAAAAGAAAAAAAGGTATTGTCTATGCTAGTGATAAATACTGTATAACCTTCGCTCCCTTCCCCATACACACCATAGACCAATCCAAAAGGCACTTCAGAAAATAAAACACAGACAAAAATGAAATCTACTCCCCTTCCCCACGCACCACCACACACACACCATTAAGAGAGAGTATATGGGGGGGTGGGGAGAGAAGCACCATCAGCTCAAAGGTCTGTGTCCCTCCTCACCACCAACTCCCCACTGTTCTGTTTAAAATCTCAGCTGGCATGTCAGCAGATTAGCTGGGTCAGGAGCAATGGGACAAGCCAGGCTTGCGGTTCCTGAACTGCATTGGTTCAAAAGCTAAATATACCAGGAGTCGAGGGGTTGCTCTGGAGCCTAGATCAGAAAAGTTGCACCAAGTCTGCTGCTGGGGAGGGGAGTCACAGCCAGATCAGAATACAGCAGCGGAGGGAGGAATCAAGGAAGAATAAGGATCAGGTAGGGGCCAGATCAACGTGGCAGGCAAATGTTCAAGGCAGGTGGGTTAACAGGTACAAGAACAGAGCCAGCAGGCAAAGGACCAGTTTCAGAGGCACAAACCAGAAGGTCCCAGGTCTGTATAGAAGCCAGGTAGCCATTGTGTTGCCCTGGCAACTTCCCTGGATCCCTGGATGTGGGCCTGGGGACAGCCAATGAGAGCTCAAACAATCAGAAGCCAATAGCCATCAGGGAGCAACAGGTTGCTTGAGCTGCTGCTCAATGTCTATAGACAGATTCCCTGATGACAGGTGGCCAGAACATCTTCCCATGACTCTGCAGGCTGGAGGTCAAACCCACCTGAGTGTCTCAAAGGGTGAAAACAAACATGATGCTAACCACCCGTTAACCACCCTTGGTGCTCATTTATGCATGTTGCAGGGCTGCATAGGGCACCAATACAGCCCTGCAACATGCATAAATAACCACCAAGGGTCTGTTTTCACACATAGTTTCTGTCCCATGTGGATTCTCTGACATGTGGTCAGGACTTCACTGTCAGAGCAGCTTTTGCTACAGCTGGATCACTGATGACTTATTTTTTCCCCATGTGGTTGTTCTGATGCTTATTGAAGCCTGATTGGTAACGGAAGCTTTTCCCACACTCAAGACATTTATAGGGCCGTTCTCCTGTGTGAGCTCTCTGATGTACAGTGAGGTTCTTTCTGTGGCGAAAACTTTTCTCACATTCAGTGCAGCTATAGGGTTTCTCCCCTGTGTGGATTCTCTGATGTCTGGTCAGTTCTGCTCGATCGTAGAAGCCTTTCCCACAGCTGGTACATTGGTGTTTTTTCTCCCCTGCATGGTTTTTCTGATGTCGAATGAGATTTGATTTATAATGGAGACTTTTCCCACAGTCAGGGCACTTATAGGGCTTCTCTCCTGTGTGGATGCTCTGGTGTTTGACCAGGTCAGAATTCTGATTAAAGCCTTTTCCACACTCCAGGCACTTATAGGGCTTCTCTCCCACGTGGATTCGGTGGTGTCTGACCAGGTCAGAGCTCTGGCTAAAGGCTTTTCCACACTCCTGGCACTTATAGGGTTTCTCTCCTGTGTGGATTCTTTGGTGTTTGGCTAGGTCGGAGCTCTGGCTAAAGCCTTTCCCACACTCCAGACATTTATATGGTTTTTCTTCTGTGTGGATTCTTTGGTGTCTGACCAGGTCAGAGCTCTCACTAAAGCCTTTCCCACACTCCAGACATTTATAGGGTTTTTCTCCCGTGTGGAGTCTATGATGCTTGATATAGCCTGATCTGTAAAGAAAGCTCTCCCCACACTCAGCACATGTGTTTGGCCTCTCTACCCATGGGACTGTTTCATATAACAGGATTTCTTTGTGATTTCCAAAGCGGCTTCCATCATGGAATTGACTCCTTTTCTTCCCAGGATGGATTCCCTGCTGCCTCTCTGACCTGCTCCAGCTCTCACTAGCATCTCTCCACTCAGGGCTATTGGAAACATTCCCTGTAGACATTTTGGATTTTGTCCCATTTGGCTCCATGATCTCAGGACCTCCCTGGTGGGGATTTCCCTCCTCGTTCTCACTCACCATCACTGCACCTGAAAAAATAAAGAGACAATCCAGCTGTGAGTTTCCTGCAAGGACCCATGAGCCTTGAAACAAGTGTTTACAGCAGGATTTGCTGCTTGTGGGATTGGCTGCTCTGTAGTGTTTACAGCCACCCAGCAGAACAGGACGTTAGATGGAACAGCAGTTTCTTTCAGAGTCTGCCAGGCTCCTATATTGCTCACCAGCCATCTCTGCCTTGACTCCAGCCTTTCCTATTCTCCAACCCTGCCCCCTTTGGGCTGACCTCGTGGCATTTGACTTCACGGCTTCCTATTTGGACCTGCCCCTTTGATTTGGAGGTCTGATCAAACTGATTTGCAGCTTTGTTCTTGGACACAATCCTGACACTGCAATCAGGTTTACCCATTGGCCTGAATACTAGACCCTACCTGGAAGCTGGACCTGATCCTGCACAGGCCACACACAGAGGGAAAAGTCTAGAGAGTGTGGTTTGCTGTGTTGGTCCTAACAGTAAAGGATAGAGACAAAGATAGTAGCTTCCCAGTCAGTCACACATTCCTGTCTTGCTCAGTCTGTAGTTCCAACCTGTAAGTAACACGGTCGAGTGGAACGGCCCCTGGGAAGCCTGCGTGCTCTCACCAACAGGAGCGGGTCCAGTAAAAGAGATCATCGGAACCACTTTGACTCCATCGCTAGAGAAGGGGAGGGGAGAGACACTCACTCTATTTGAGGAGGGAGACGGGGATGGGTGTTTTACCTTTGGCTCCGAGTCGGCTTTTCGAGGGGGGCGGCCGGGTTGGGGGGAATAAAGATCACATTTCCCCTCTAGAATCTGCTTGGAGAGTTCAAGGTGCCGGGGGAGGGGAGGGGGCGATCTCGCTTCTCTTTGGGACTCGAGGGTCTCCAAGCTTGAAGCTTTCAGGATCTCTCCAGGAACAACGGGTCTGTTCTTCCCCGTCTAGGAGGACCCAGCAGAAGCAGCAGCGCCACTGTCGCCTCCAGACCTTACAAGACTTCTCCAGAGCAGCCGGGGCTGCGAGATACTGTGAAGACGCAGCGGCGATTTGGTACCAGATCCCAACAAAGAACAAAGCGCTTCCTGCTTCCGGGCCTGCCTGTTTCACACACACTGGCAGCGGGTTCCCTCTAGGTCCTAACGCTCGTTTCTTCCACTACAACACCTTATCGCCGGGGCCCCGCCCCGCTACAAAAACAGCTGTGCATCGCTATCCAAGCACACTCCTTTCTCTAATCCACGGTCACGTCCATCTCCTGCCGCTGATCCACTCTCAGCAGCGCAGCCGCCGGAATATTCACCCGAGCCAGACGCCAAAAAACAAATCCGTACACGTCCTCTCCCCCCATTTTTATAAACGACTTGAAAGCAGCGGTTTCCTCCCAGGTCCGCTTCCTGACACGCACACAAACCTTGTAAAATACGATTCCGACATGTGAGGCGGGTTGTTGTACAGGGGGATTATTCCTCCATGATGTTCTGCCGACCTTTCTTCATTCCTCCGGTCTCCAGGCGCAAGGAGGCGGAGAAAAATTAATTTAAAATTCCGACTTTCGGGAGGGAGGGGGGCTCCAGTGCTTCCCGCCTGGGGTAGAGCGTTTCAATGGTGCTACCCTGAAGGCACTTTCTAAAAACACCTTCTGTTCTGCAACAGTGTTAGTCTCAAACGTTCAAAGCAGTTCCGACCGTATCTTTCATCGGACTCACTTCTGCTGGTGACAGCATGCAAGCTTTCCAAGGACCCTGTGTGGCCTGAAAACATGTATTTCTCTCAAGTGGATCCAATGGACAGTACCATCTGCGCTTAGGCCTTTTACGCAGGCAGCACCCACGCATGAACACCCAGAAATCTGGGTGTTTATATGTAGATGAGTCTCGTGTAAACTCCACCGTGGGTGGGGTGTCTGTGTATGCGCGCTCCTGTGAACACGCATGCATCCACTCCTCCACCCATCGCGCGCACACAGAGCAACCACCGAAAACAGCAATTGCGCCTTACGTGCGCGATCAGCATATGCCCATCTACATCCTCCCCCCACCCACCACACACAGATCAGTGTCCCGCCCCACTCCCCCCACACATGGATCGGCATGAACACCGACACCACCCCACCCCCATGCCACGCTCCATGTAAAAAGGGCCTAAGTTTCCATACATTCTATGAGATTCTATGGAACTTTGTGCATGTGACGAGAGAGAGGATGGGATGGTTTCAGTTCTGCAATCATATAGATTCTGATCACCGTAGCTCTATGGTACTTTCAAATAAATAGCACTGTTCAGGAATACAAATCACAACTAATGGTGCATCTGTTGGCATGCATCCACGAGGCCATAACAAAACCATAACACTGTGGAATTTGGAAGCTACCGCATGAGTAAATGGCTCTGAGAGATCCAAGACATATTTCCCCTACTGCTTTCTTTCTTGATGAATGGCAGGGGCTTTAGACATGATTGAGGAAAACAAAATTCACACTGGAACTTTCTCCGCAGCCCCTTGCAGAGAAAGGGGAAATAGGCCCTGCTGCAGAAGATGGAATGCTACCCTCTCTCCCCATGAGAAAGCTGCTCTCAGTGCCATGGGAGGAGGGAGCGGCACCAGGAAGCATGCAACTCCCAGGCTTGTGATCCCTGCACTGCATGTTCCGGTTATAGCTACAGCCTTCATTTCGGCACAAGTACCAGACAATAACTCCCACAACATTCCTAGGGAAGAAGTGTATCTCAGAGGAGTGGGCATGACACAAGGTAGGAGGAGAACACAGCTATGTAGACAGCATGGACACAGTGGCAGTAAAATTAGACAGCAACTGGCTGAAGTTACCATAGTAGTATAAAATAAAGTACACACACACACTTCATGGTGTCCCAGCAGGTTTTTACTGATGCCCTAATGACAAGATTACAGCTATGGGCTGTTCATTTGTTTTCTTTGGGAGATATGCTGGAGTTAGGCAAGTGATCTTTGAGCTTGGGGGTGATGACAGAAGTTTTAGACTGCTCCAAGTAGCACTCGGCAGCCATGAGAAACCAGGAACAGCAGGGTTGTATGGTTGTTTGGGCTAGTCACCCAAAACAAAACACCCTGCCAGGGGTCATGTGGTGATGCCCTGAATTCAGAGTAAGCTCACAATAGTAAACTTGGTTATGTAACATGGAGGGAGGGGGAGGGGGGGGTGTTAACCCGTTAACTGGTCTGCATGAACATTTACATCCCTCATTAAAAACTTGGCTTAAGCAAATTTGCTTTTAGAGATAGACAAGCCCCTAAGCCACACTTGATTGGGATAGAGGGTGTTTTTACACCAGAGCACCGAGGAGGGTCCATAATCAGAGTGTAGGGCATTTACGCACCGGAAGTGCCTGGGGAGCGTTTCACACAGGCAGCTCCCCACAGGGCTGTCCCATTCACACACCAGCCACCAGACCCTGCATGGGGAACTCAGGATTTTTCAGGAGTGCTCCGTGTGGGGACTTTGTGGATCACAGGAGCATGCCTTCCCAGGCGCCAACCTCAGACGAGCAGTTTTCCACGTGAAGGGCCATGCATGGAGCCGTCTCATTTAAAAACACCCAAAGATCCAAACACAAGATCCAAACACTTCTAAAATAAACTAAGAGTGGGGTATTGGAACAAAAGGATTATAAGAGCATTAACATACTCTGTGTCTGGGGAGTGAACGTAAACGTGGAACAGCTAGTCCCACAAATGCCCCAGAGAAGACATTCTTTATTCAGCTAAACAAGCAAGGTGAGTACATTGAACTCAGGCACTCAATCAAGCTAGGTTAACTTTCACACAGAGTGGAAGCATATATGAAAAGACCCTCTGCACTGGAGACTGTGCCATTCTCAATAGGCATGGGCACTGATGAAAATGAAGCTCACATGGACAAAACTGGATTTCCCCAAACTGTTAAAAAAATAATCATCATCTAGGGACAGCAAGACCTAGCCAGGGGGTCTGTGGAGCACCCACTCCCTACTCACTTTTGGGTCTCTTTAGATCTCAGCTTGCTCAGGAGTAGGACCAAAGAGGCAAGCACAAGAATAAATACAGGTGCAGACAAGCAGAAGAGCAGGATATCTCTCTCTCACACACACACACACACACACACCCCTTAGGGATGCATGTGGACAGGGAACCATTGTGTGTCTCAAACAACATTGGTGACCGTGGCCACATGTCATCAGGAAGGAGACACAAAGGGAAATGAAGAGCCAGTAGCTACCAGGGAAGAATGAGTTGCTCTGTACCAAAGCTGCTGATCAGGAAGTGTAGACACCTCTCTGGTGGCAGAATGATGAGAATAATAATAATAATAATAATAATCTGTCTGGGACTGCACAAGCCTGGGACCATGACCAGATGGGTTTTACAGTTTCCCCTCTGTGTGGATTCTTTAATTGCCTTCTCAGGGCTGTTCAGTCACAGAAGCTTTTCCCACAGCTGGCACTCTGGTGATTTTTCTCCCCTGCTATGTGATGATTCTGATGCTTATTGAAACCAGATTTGTAACGGAAGCTTTTCCCACAGTCAAGGCACTTATAAGGCTTCTCCCCCGTGTGGACTCTCTGATGAACAGTAAGGTTTTTTCTATGTCCAAAACCTTTCCCGCATTCAGGGCAGGTATAGGGTTTCTCGCCTGTGTGGATTCTCTGATGTCTGGTGAGTTCTGCTCTGTCATGGAAGCCTCTTCCACACATGGTACATTGGTATTTTTTTTCTCCTTTGTGGTTTTTCTGATGCCTGATGAGATTTGATTTATAATGGAGGCTTTTCCCACAATCAGGGCACTTATAAGGTTTCTCTCCTGTGTGGATGCTCTGGTGTTTGACTAGGTCAGAGTTTTGATTAAAGCCTTTCCCACACTGCACACATTTATAGGGTTTCTCCCCCATGTGGATTCTGTGGTGCCTGACCAGGTCAGAGCTCTGACAAAAGCCTTTCCCACATTCATGACACGTATAGGGTTTCTCGCCTGTGTGGATTCTCTGGTGTGTAAAGTGATGGGAGCTCTGGCTAAAGCGTTTCCCACACTCCAGACATTTATAGGGTTTCTCTTCTGTGTGGATTCTCTGGTGTCTGACCAGGTCAGAGCTCTGGCTAAAGCTTTTCCCGCATTCAAGACAAGTGTAGGGTTTGTCTCCTGTGTGGAGTCTATAATGCTTGATATAGTCTGATTTGCGAATGAAGCTTTCCCCACACTCAACACAAGTGTTCAGCCTCTCTGCGCGCTGGACTTTCATACAGACCGTGATCTCTTTGGCGTCTCCAAAGCTCCTTTCATCACAATGGGATTGAATTCTCCTCCCTGGAGAGACTCTCTGCTGGCTGTCTGACCAGCCAGTTGGAGCTGAAGCCTCTTCCCACTCAGGGCTCTGGGGAACATTCCCTGCAGATCTTGATTTTGTCCCATTCAGTTTCACCATTTCAGGGCTACTCTGCCGGGGATTCCCCACCTCGTTCTCACTGGCCATGACGACTGCAATGGAAGGAATGGAGAGAATCCAGATATAAATTCCCTATAAATGAACCTGAGTATCAGGCCAATTTGCAGCCCTGGCAAGAGAGCACCACTGCCACACACCCCCAGACCCTTTGCCATCCACCTGTTCCTGGTTATTTATGTACTTATTTAAATTTATATCCCACCCTTCCCCGAAGGCTCAGGGTGATTCACAATGGCAAACACACAAAATAATACAAATATAAAAACTAAAAAAAACAAACCATATCCCTAACCTCACCCCAGAACACACACACACACACACACACACACACACACACCCCACCTGCCAAAAGCCCTGCCAAGCAAAAATGTTTTACGCCGCCTCTGGAATATGCTCAAGCTTTGGTGGACCCTACGAGGGAAGGGAGTTCCAAAGTACCGGGGCAGCAATCAAGAACACCTCCCTGTGGACCCTTGTTGCGAGGACAAAATTAGCCCAGTGGTACCCGCAAGAGGGCGCTCCTAGCCAACCACAGGGGCCACAACAGAGCACGGAAGGCAAGGCGCGCTCTCTCAGATAGGTGAGGCCCAAGCCATTTAAGGCTTTAAAAGGTCAAAACCAGCACCTTGAATTGTTCCCAGAAAGTTATAGGAAGCCAGTGCAGATTCTAGACTGTTATAGACACTGGTGTAACGTGCTCAGGGCAACCCATCCCAGAAAGGAGCCGGATCGCCACATTCTGCACCAGCTGCAGCTTCCCAACAGTCACCACGATCAGCTCCCTGAAGCAGGGACCCGTGTCCACCATCATTTCCCCATTGCCACCGATGGGGAAAATGCAGTGGACATGGGTCTCCAATTATAAGGCCACCTGGCTTCACCAGGATACTGGGCAGAGCAACCCATTTCCCAGGGATTGTAGTCCTACCTGATCCCCTTTGCTCTGTCCTGTTCTTCCCAGCTTGTGTTTCGGCCTCGTCTCTAGTGCCGTGTCTCCTCGTTTCTAGCTCAGCCCCTGTCCTGATCTTTTATCCAGGCTCCACTCCATGCCCTTGGCTCCCAGCCTGCGCCCTTGGACAACTTGCCTGTCCTGACTCTCTCTACCAGCCCTGAGCCTGACCCTGAACCTCAGTCCCAAGTCCTGAATGCCCCTCACCCCACAACCCTTACACTGGGCCTCAAACCCAGGTCCCTGAGCAGTAGATGGCTCTGCAACACCTCTGTGGTCCTAGTCCCTTGATCCCGGTCCTGAAATGCAGCCCAAGCCACGCACCCCCACCCCCGCTTGTGGGATTGGCTGCTTCTTAGTACTCAAGTCCTCTCTGCACAAACAAGAAACCAGGTGGAACAATATTCTGGGCCCCATGTCAGTGTCTGCCCTGCTCCTACCCTTGCCCATCAGCCCTGCCTGCCTGCTGTCCCTGCTCCGTCCCTCACCCTCTGCCTCCACAGAGCAGACACAAGGAGCCCAATTCTGTGTCTGTGCCAAACAGCAATTAAACCTCTCAGTATCTAGAAATAGTTATTGAAGAGAGCCCTTCCTCCCTCCCAGGTCCTGTCAGAGATTTCTCTGTGGGAATACGTGTGCCCCATCTAGAGACTCAATTACACTCAGGAGTCAAAATGGGGGGGAGGGGGGGGGGGGGGAGGCAGAAGTCCCCAGTGCGGGGATCCCAGGTCTAGACTACACTCCCTGCTGGTTTAACTGCTGCCTCACCTGGACTGACATCTCTCAACATCTCCCTTTCCCCGTAGCCCCACAGATCCGGAACCCAAAGCTCTTATCCTCACTCCATCTGAAAGATGAGATCAAGTTGGGGTTTTGGATGGGAAATCCTGCCAGGGGAAAGAGAGATTAGAGTTTGTTGAAAATTCATTTCATACTTGGGAAAGAGTCCACCCCTCCCTTTTGTCTTAGCCTCAGATCCCCAAGCCGAGAGCTTCCCATAGCCAATAGGAAAGAATCTTCATCCAGCAAGGCCCTGTTCTCGTAACCCTTGTACAACCACCCCTCTGGAGCAGCAGCAGGTAGCTCCTTGGCTACCCAAGGGTAATACTTGTATTTTTCAGGCACCTCACAGGTTACCCAGATGCCTGAAAAAAGCAGGTCTTTCTGGGACTTTCCAGGATGCCCCAGAAAGCAGACCCTGGCTCCTGCCAGCTCCCTGGGCTGGTTCACCCACCTGGCCACTGCTCAGCCGAGCTGGGTTCTTCTTACTTGGCTTTTATGAGTGGGAAGCGAGGAGGCCTGTCCCGGCAGCATGTCACCATCCCCATAGCGGGGGTGACCCCGAGTGCATGTGGATCAGACTGAAGGCATTGTGTGCACTCCCGCTATGGGGACTATGGCGTTGCTGCCTAGCCAAAAGCCAGGGCTTGGTGTGCTGGGAAAGGCCTCCTCACTCCCTCCCCCCTGCTCAGAAGAGCCAAGCAGGAAGAACCCGCCTCAGCTGAGCAGCAGCCGGGAGGAGCAGTAGTGGCCGGGTGAGTCAGCCCAGAGAGCCCGTCGAGTCACGGTTAGGCACCGACCGGTGCCCAAATGTGGGCAGGTCAAGTTGGGCACCCCAAATTTGACAGGGTGCCTGTTGTGCCTGGTTGCACCTCTAGTTCCTTGTAGAGAGCTCTTTGATCTGGTCCCTGGAGAAAAACAGCCATACCTTTAAAGGACACGGGCATCTGGGGGGGTGGGAAAAAAACTTCAGTCAGTATTTGCTCCTATTAGCAGCACTATGGGCCTAGGACAGTTTTCCATGACCCCATTGTGAGACAAGCCTGCAACCCCAGACAGAGTGCATCAGATATCCTTCAGGATTCATGACCCCATCTACAGATGGTGCAACCCTGTGTGGGGTCCAACATAAAGTCTGGGAATCTCTGGTCTAAGGAACTGGAGGGGGGGGGGCAGGGGAAGGAGGGGGAAAAAACAACAGACTCATTCTAACACACTCTGCTCCTCTCTGAAAAGTGAAAAAAGCATGTAGGGCTTAGTTCCCAGCAAACTTTTATCCGGTCTAGGAGCAAGAAAAGTTATTCACAAACAGGGACAAATGATTAATTTCTCCAGCCTGAAAAACCCAAACCAACCAAAACCCAAACCAGGCAAGGTTTTAGACTCTTACTCCAATGCAATTTTGTTGTTCTTTGGCACCATTGATCAGAGGCACTAGACTTGCAGGAAAAACAAGGGTCTTAAGCTACAGGGGCTAAAATTGCCAGTGAAGAGAAAGAAAACTCCATTTGGGAGTATCAGCACAGAAGGAAAATTTCCAAGTGTTTCCCTGGCAAAACTCAGCGGCTCCAGTGCCCTTCCCCCATCACATCACTTAATGCAAAGCTCCCCGTTTCACACAGGAGGCGGGAAAAGACAAGATGCAATGACGAATGGATTTGATATTTGCACCCCCCCGAACAACTGAACAGTATTCGTACTCCGTCTGAATAGTCACATTATCCACTTACTTAGGTATTCTGGCTTGTTCTGGTTACTTGGGTTAGCCCATTTGGTTGCTTCATTTTGGCTACGGTGTTAATAATGCCAAAACAAAGGTTACTGAAATATCAGAACGACTAACCCAAATAATAAACATAAATGAAATGACCAGATCAGAATAACCAAGATGGATTTGGAAAGGGAAATTAATAGCACTTCAATCTCTCAGAAGCTTATCAAAGTGGGCGGAGCAGTCAGCTGCACCAGGACCCACATGCCAGTAGGGCGCATACGAACACTGAAGTGGAGCATCTTCTGTACCTGGGCCCATTCCCATCTAGCTATATCCGTGGTCGGATAGGGTACTTTACTGCAAATATCCATTTCAGCAGTAGGAGAAAACACAAGGGAAGGATCCTGGGGAAAGAACAGGTAGCATTGCCACCTTGGGACAATTATTATTAAGCATTTATATAGCACCAGTAGTGTACTTGGTGCTTTACAGTTGTTATTAGAAACAGGCCCTGTCCAATGGGCTTACAATCTAAGATGGACACGGGTAAGAGAAACAGGGACAGACACACACACACACTCTCATTTATTACAGGATGGGGAACAGAGGCTGAGAGGTTATGACTTGCCCAAGGCCACCTAGGTGAGTTCATAGCTAAGGCAGGATTTGAACCAGGGCTGTTCAGGTTCAAGTCCAGCACCTTATCTGCTGCACCACACTGGCTATGTACACAACTTACCTGGAGTCTCCAGATGTGAAGAACCCCCGCAAGAACCACCCAGCCCTGCTATCCAAGATTAAACTATAGCACTCTCTGCATTTCCCCACCCCGTGTGATCCCACCCCGATAGTTCAGTGTAACCTCGCAAACCCAGCCTACGATCAAGTCAGGCACAACAGGGTAAAGGGACTCTTGCTGAAGTCTGCCACAACCCCTCTTAGGATTGGAGAACTTCCCACCTAGAGCAAGGGGGTTGGTCGTAATTGCTCCAAATGTAAGCAATGATGGAGAGAAAATACTTCTGTTGGCGAGGGTGCGACCACTCCAGCCATCCATACCTGCCTTGCCTTTCCTCATTCTGTAGCTGCAGCTTCTTCCATGCCTGAGAAAAGGCCCTGCGCGGTCTAAAAGCCAGCAAACTCTCACCAAAGAGTAGGACGTCCAATAAGGGATCATCAGAACAACTTTGACTTCATCGCTAAATTAAAAAAAGAATGTCACCCCCTTGCTTAGGGGAGGTGAGGAAGGTTTGTCACTTACCTTTACCTCCAAAGAGACAAAGCGACTTGAATGTTCTCTTTTATTGGAGCTGGTGGTGGTGAATGTGAGCAAGCTTTCAGGGCCCTTCCTCAGGCAGGTAGCGCAGCCATTAGACTCTCTGTCATTTGGGACCAACACTGCGGCCACGGTCTCTCTCTTTACCTCCAAGCCACCTTGTTTCTAGAGAGGAGGCGGATGGGAGAGGTTTTCCCTCCCCAAGCTCTACTTGTGTCTAGTCCCACAAGTATCCCTGAGGGCTTTGGGGCATCCGGATCTCCAAAGGGGGAGTTTGTCCAGAGGCAGCAATAGCAGCAGGGGTCTGCTAATTCCCTCTCCCTACTGCAGTCAGATGTATGAGAGATCACCCAGATGCAGCCTCCCAACAGGGACGGGATTTACACAAATATACAACAGCGCGGCTAGGAGAGATGCTGGGAAGACACCGCGGTGTCTAGGATCAAAATCCCAACCACGCTTCCTGGACTAAAGCCGGGCCTCACCTCTCGCCCCAGAGCTTCCTCCGAGCCCTAGGACAAAACGAGTCCCCCCTCTAGCAGCTCTGATCCGAATCTCTGCTTCGCCGCGCTGCTGCCCCCAGAGAAAAGACTAGTTGGCTTCAGTTCTTTCCCTCTTCGCGCACCGGTTTCGCTGCCAGGCCAAATGCAGCTCGTGTGACTGCTCCATACTATGCTGCGCAGCCGCCGTCTGGGCTAAATATACAGCCCAGCCGGATGCCATAGAATTAAGCTTTGCTTAGCCCCTCCCCCGCGTGCGTGGAGGAGGCTTTGTGTATAAACGACCTGAAAGCTGTAGTTTCCTCCCAAGTCCGCTTTGATACTCGTCCCTTGGAAAATACTAGTCTGGCATGCGAGGTGGAGGGTTGTAACATTAAGTATTTATCATTCCCCCTCCCCCCACGAATTCTGCTAACTTCTCTATCCCCTTGGTTTTGAGAGGCAAGGAAGCTGGGGAAGGAATTAACTAATAATTGCCCAGTTTCTGGCGGAGGAGGAACTCCTTAGCAGAGTCACTTACTTCTCTTCTTGCTAGATCGCTGGACAACTAAACGTGCTTCCGTCACCTTGAAGAAACAACCACCACAGACAGAGGGGAGATAAGGAAGGGCTGTTTGTGGCTCTGCGTTAGAAAGCTTTGTGGAGCCCTGGAGAATGGGGTGGTAGGGTATATACGACTCTCTCAAACCATGATGTGGAGAAATTCTATAGAGTCTTGAAAGGGGGGGGGGGTCTATTATGTGGTATTCTAGAGAGTGTTGGCCTCAAAAGTATTGATTAGGTATTAGTAATTTATTAATTATAGATCAGTAGTGGGGGATTTGATAGATGGAAGCTGCAGACAGCAGTTTAAGTTGATTTAAAGACCCATAACCCTGTGTAGACTTCCAATAAGCCACACCAAGTTTAACATGACTCAGTTTTATTAAATGTATGCATGTAGATCATATATTTAACAAACCAGTACAAATGTACACTAGTCATAGCATCAAGTAAGTGTGCATCATATTCTAAAGTGGTAAAACAAACCTTAAGAAAATGTTATGATGTAGTTCACAGACAATATGCCCATACAGAGATACATAATTAATAAAGCAGCACAGAGCAATCAAAGCAGTTAACACATAGCAAAGATACAACGCCTTCCTTTGGAAAGCATTTGTGTTTCGTAGGGCTTGCTTAAAGTGTACATGTGGACCATCGAAGAAGAAATTTGATAGGAAATGCAGCATTAGTTATACTTCTCTGATCATGAGGACATTCCCTTGGGACACCTTAAATTGCCCCAAACCGTATTAATCAAATCCTTTTCCATTACTATATGGGTCACCCAAGCAGAGACCCTAAAATCTGTCATGTACAGATTTCTAAGAATCCATGTTATATTTCGCAGTTATACCCTTACAGATGCTGCCTTCCTTGCAATCTATAATTTCACACACACATACTTTTAGACGAGCAGGTCGCCATCGTGCGACCCTCTCGTGCGATTTCAAAATCCCGCAAGGTGGGATTAGATGAGACGGAAGTCAGGGATCACGCGTGTAGAAGGCAGTCACGCATCGTTTGCAGACCGCAAATTAAATACCTCAATTGCGAGGTATTTAATTCACGGTCTGAAAACAATGCGTGCCTGATCCCAGACTTCCATCTCGTCTAATCCCGCCTTGCGGGATTTTGAAATATCGTGCGAGCGAGTTGCGTGATGGTGACCCACTCGTCTAAAAGTGCATATATGGGTGGGTGAAAGACCCCAATCTTCCATGTTCGGCAAAAGCCCCTGCTGTCTCAACCCATCTGGTTTCTAGTCAATATTTTTCTTAATAGTAATAATTTTATTTGTACATTGCCCTTATGCTGGATTGTATTCAGAACGTGTCACAACATTAAAGATACAACAAAATACCATATATACCAAAACAATGCACATTAAGCAAGCATGTTTGAAAGTCTTACACCACCTACGAACTGCTACTTATAGGAATTCCAGTGCAGCTAGCAATTACTCTTGGGCCTATTACTTTTTTAAATAATATTTTCCTACCATTTTAGCTTAACAAATCCCCTTACTAACCCGCTGTCTTATGACAATGGGGTTCAATATTTCATCTTTCAGATGACTCCAACATGTAGAGTGGGAGGTTGTTGGCCAGATCCAAGTTACACCCATTGACCAGACAGCACTTCTGTTTAGTTGCACTCATGTGGTTCATAATCTCCTAACTTTATAACTCTATGTCTCTACTATAAGCAATTTCTTCATAATTCATTCTTTTTTACAAGCCAAACCACCAAATATCCTGTAGTGTTTATTTAAAAGATGCAAAATAACAGTATACCCCCATATTGCACCCATCTTTACAGTATATAGAGTAGGAGGCATCTTAACCAGCCAGTCCTTCTATGCTAAAAGCAGATTTGTTATCGTAACGCTACTAATTACCTATATACCTCTAACTCATAACAAGCAAACAATCTTATAAGCAAAGAAGCACGCTAATAAGTTCAGGCTACGGGTATTGAAACTTTCTTCAGCTACCGCATGCTGGGACGACTTTGCCACCTACTTTGCAGATAAAATCGCTCATACGCAGCATGATTTGGGAACTGCTGGTTTGGGTGAAGAGTCAAGAGTTTGGGATTTGTGGGGGGGGGGAGGGGTTCAGCCCTTTCTAGTTTATTTGAATCCGTTTCAGTCCGTGTTGCCCAGCAATGCAGAGGGTGTGCTGAGAATGGTGCAAGCAGCCAGCTGGGAATTAGATCCATGCCCATCCTGGCCGGTGAAAGCCAGCTGAGAAACACTGGGGTCATTGCTGCCTGAGGTTGGCAATGCCTTCCTTCGAGAGGGCAGGCTACTGCATGGCCTGAAAGCTGCAGTCGTCCAGCCCCTGCTCAAGAAACCGTCTTTTGATGTGGATTCCCCTGCCAGCTGTTACCCAGTCCCTAACTTCTCTTTTTAGGGAAAATTATTGAATGAGTCAGCGCCTTGCCGTTTCAGGTGCACCTGGATTCCATCGGATTCCTAGACCCACGTCCGTCCAGCTTTCACACTGGACATGGTACCAAGACCGCACTTGTGGCCCTGGTCAATGACCCCGGTGCCTTGAGACTGACAGAGGAAATTGTACCCCGTTGGTCTTGTTGGAGCTTTCAGCAGCCTTCAATAGAGTCTAGCCCCTCCCTGCATAAATGGAACCATGAGCACAAAGAAAGAAAGAAAGGCATATTTTCCAAATTGCTGGGTGAGACTGTGCAGAGGTTTTTAGTGAGGCGCCATCAATATGCTGACGACAGCACCCAACTTTACCTCTCCTTTTCATCCAGCCCAGGCCCTGCGGTCTTGGTGCTTATTCAGTGCCTGGCTGCCACTGAGGACTGGATGAAAGTGAGACTATTGAAGCAGAATCCAGACAAGAGAGAAGGGACGATGGTTGGCCACCCCTGTGGCTTGCAGGAGACTGGGACGCCCGTCACTGATGGGATCCGGCCTCCTCCGGTTACTCAGGTTCGCGGCGTTGGGGCACGTCTGGATCCGCTGCTGAGCCTGGAACATCATCAGGTTGCAGCGGTGGCCGGGAGCCCTTTTCACCAACTCCCATCTGGTGAGACGGCTGCAGCCCCTTCTTTCCGATTCAGGTGTGGCCGTCATCATTCATAGCTTCGTACTGCCGTGCGCTCTGCGTGCGCCTGTCCTTGGTGACTATTTGGAAACTGCAGCTGGTGCAGCAAATGATGGCCTGGCTCCTTTCAGGGTTGAGTCGCCAGGAGCACATTACACCTGTGCGTCAGAGTCTGCACTGGCTCCCAGCAGCTAGCATTCTGGACACAATTAAACGGTGCTGGTTTTGACCTTAAAGCCCTAGTTTGCACCCAACCTATCTAAAAGACCGCCTCTTTCTCCAAGCTCTGGTGCAATCCCCGTGTTCGGCTGGGATCACCCTCTTGTCAGCACCACCTGCCCATCAGCTCCATACGACGAGGCACACAGAGAAACATTCTTGGCTGCTCCAGCCATACGGGGGAAACTCCTTTCGCTTGGAGGTTTATCAAAGCCCCAGCTTGGGTGTTTTCCGGGGGGCAACCTATTAAGACTTTTCTTTTGGCCCAAGTATTTGGCAGGTGGGGATAGGGAAGGAGGGGTGGTTTTTAGGAATTTTTTTATATAGCTCTATTTTTGTATGGCTTTAATGTGGCAACCCATTCTGAGCTTTTGGGAGAAGGTGGGATATAAGTTTGTTCAAACAAACTTGGAAGAGAAAAAGAGATTGTCCCATTTCCCCCCCCCCCCCCCCCCCCCCCCCGGACCACTTTAATTCTGGAACCATTCCCCTTAAGATGCCCCAAGGAGCAGTGAAAGGAGAGAGTCGCTCACCACACATCTCCTACACCTCTGGTGAATGTTCCCTAAACAAGGGGTGCAAGCCTCAGTGATACATGTCATAAACCCTGCACTTGCCTACGTATGGGACAATACATTTCTTCTGAGAATCAAGTGCTAAATTTCCACTTTGTTTCTCCTATTAATAGTAAAAAAAAACAAGGGATGAATTACCGATCCACACTTGATTATACTTCATTTAGGTTGGCTATAGTAAGCTACATCTGATGTTTTTAGAGGGACGGGTTGCCCCCAGGGCTGGCTGCCTTGCCACCAGGTGGCCCATCCATCTAAAGGCGGGTGTGCAGGCAGAGCAAGTGCGGAGCAGACTGTGCCTGTCTTAGGGCAGCCCCGCTGGCGGTACTCCAGAACATCCTGGAGCGCCACTGGTGGAACGAGCTAGCAAAACCCAGGGCACTGGCCCGAAACAGAGTGGCGGTCCATCTAATTCACGGACCCACGTTGCTGTTCTGCTTCCAGCCAGCCATTGCCCCGGGCAACAGCACAGTGTTGCCGACGCTCTAGCCTACAACTCTATGGGGTGAGGGGGTGGGGAGTGCCGTGCAGGCAGACCTTGGGCCGGGGAACCTGCCGGGTCCATCTGATCTGGACCCCAGAGGGGCTGAGCATGGGCTGATGCAGGGGGTGCACCCGCAGAGCAGCTCCAGGGGTGGACAGCCCTGCGCCCATCCGAAAACATGCATCGTGACTATGTTTAAGTGTTTTAACACAATAGCTGCTTTGCAAGCCTTTTCAGCAGCTAGCAAAACCCCTCTGTCAGACCAAAGGTTTATCTAGACCAGCATCCTTCCCGTTTCCAGCAGTGGCTAGCTTAGGTTGTTTCAGAAAGTGCACAACAGAGCATAATGGAGTGGCCCATTCTTTGCTGATCACTCCAAGATTCCAGCAATCAGAGGCCTCCTGTCCTGACCAACTTTTATCATAGCTATTTGTGGACCAATTGTTTAAGATAGGGGTGATTATATAGGAGGCCCATTCCCTGTGGCCTTCAGGCAGTTGGCCCCAAAGTATTGTTTGTCGTCCTATGGGTAGGGCCCTATGGATTCTGCATTTGCCATCATTTCCAAATTGCTGCCAATGGGGAAAATGTAGAATCCACAGGGCCCTGCCTATGAATTTCCACTGCCCTTGCAGCAATGCTGACAGCGCTGCAAGTGCAGGAGCCTCTCCTGTTTTCAAACAGAAAACAAAGATGATCCCCAAATCCAAACAGCCTACAATTTTAAGAGAAACAAGAGGTAGCTAAAGAAAAATAAAGAGGGGGAGCAGAAGGAAACAAGGAGAAAACCCTGGCTAACAGGATAGGAACTGGGGCTATGCACACCAGCTTCCTGAAGGATGAAAGGCCTTTATACTCATCAAGGTAAAGGAAAGTATCAGGAATGAACTGAAGGAGGGCAAGACACATGGGCAGAAGATGCAGGAATTAGACAGATGGGCACAGGATCAGAGCCACCAGGTCCATATGGTAGCTGGGTAGCCACTGTGTTGCTCAAATAAATTCCTGTATCCCCATATGTAACCTAGGGCAGCCAATGGGGAGCTAAAGTGGCCAGCCAATGGGGAAACTGTACCAATCAGAGAAAAATGGGCTGGTCAGTACTCAAGTTAGTAATCAGTGACTGCAGAAAGTCCATGGGTGGTAGCACAGCCAGAGAATGTTCTTGAGACTCTGCAGGCCTGAGGTCAAGACCATTTGGGTTAGAATGTTTCCCTCCTTTGTGGATTCTCTGATGTGCAATTACGTTTGCTCCTTGTCTGAAATTTTCCCCACAATTATAGTCTCTCTCCCCCATGTGAATTCTCTGATGTACACGGCAGCTTCCTCTCCGACAGAAACTTTTCCCACACTCAGGGCAAGTATAGGGCTTCTCTCCTGTGTGGATTCTCTGATGTACAACACATTCACTTTTATGACCAAAACATTTCCCACAATCAGGGCAAGTATATGGCTTCTCTCCTGTGTGGATTCTCCGATGTGAAGTTAGGTTTCCTCTCTGACCAAAACTTTTCCCACAATCAGGGCAGTTATAGGGTTTTTCTCCCTTGTGGATTCTCTGATGTGCAGCTAGGTTTCCTCCCTGACTGAAGCATTTCCCACAATCAGGGCATTTGTAGGGTTTTTCTCCTGTGTGGATTCTCATATGTATAATAAGAGATGAGCTGTCACGAAAACTTCTCTTACACTCAGGGCATGGATAAGGGCGTTCTGCAGTGTGAGTTCTCTGATGTCCAAGTAGGTGAGAGGTCCGAGTAAAACTTTTCCCACACTCCAGACATTTATATGGTTTTTCTGCCATGTGGATTCTCCGATGTGTGAGTAGTTTGGAGCTCTGACTAAAGTCTTTCCCACACTCCAAACATTTGTAGGGTTTCTCTCCCGTGTGGACTCTCTGATGTGTGGTAAGGCTGAAGACTGAAGTGAAACTTTTCCCACAATCAAGGCATGTATATGTTTTGTTTCCCATGTGAAATCTATAATGCTTTACATAGTCCGATCTATGAAAGAAGCTTTCCCCGCATTCAGTGCATATGATTGGCCCCTCTGCATAGCAATCTGTCTCGCAAACAGTGACCTTTTGGGCATCTCTGAAGCTCTTCCCATCATGGTTGGATTGGCTACTTTGCTTCTCTAGTGCGATTCCCTGCTGCCTCTCCGGTCTACTCTGACTTTCAGTAGCACATCCATGTTCAGAGATCTGGAAAACATTTCCCACAGATCTTGATTTTGTCCCTTTGGGCTCCACCCTCTCAGGGTCTCTCTGTTGAGAATTCCTCTCCTCATTTTCACTCACCCGTCTTGCACTTGAAGAGATTAAGAGGGGATTATCCATGAGCTGCTTTCCTGGAGGAATTCCCTGCTGCCTCTCTAGCCTACTCTGGCTCTCCATAGCACATGTAGATTTGGGGATCTGGAAAACATTCCCCACAGATCTTGATTTTGTCCCATCAGGCTCCACCCTCTCAGGGCCTCTCTTCTGAGGACTTCTCTCCCCATTCTCACTCGCCAGTCTTGCACTTGAAGGGATTAAGAGAGGATTATCCACGAGCCACTCCCCATAGTGGGGTGAAAAGGATCCTAAGGAAAGAGGAAGCTGAAAAAGTGAACACAACTCAACAGGAACCACTAGGGAAACAGATACATCAGGAGACAAACCACCACCCATGTCTGATATGAGGGGACCGATTTTACTTCGGTTTCCAATGGCGATTAAATCCTTTAACGGCTAGAAATTTATATTGGAGAGATAAAATACCTCCATCCTTAGGAAACTTTGTAACATATGTTTAATTGTATTGGCTAATTTTACCCCATACCCTAAACAGTTATTAATTTTGGACCCATGTAGTGCTACAGGCTCCCAGGCACAATTCAAGGTGCTAGTTTTGCCCTATAAAGCCCTCAATGTCTCGGTCCTCCTGCATATCTAAATGACGGTTTTCTTCCCTAAGTTCCATCATGAGCCCTAAAGGCCAGCTGGGAGTGGCCTCTTGCAACTTCCATCATTGCCCACAGTCCCTACAACATGGGCACCCTCTCGGAGGCTGCTCCACAGCTCTGGAGCTCCCTTCCCTTGAATGATTGCCAAAGCTTGAGGCTAAACGTTTTCCAGAGACAACATGAGACCTATTTATTTGACTGGCCCTTTAGCAGGCAGGGAGAGGGTTCTATTGGAATTTCATATAATTTCATATTCTTATGGGTTTTATTGTTGTACATTTTATGTCTGTCTATATATTTTGTTTTGAAAGCCTCCCTGTGTTAGGATCCTGTCCCGGGGCACAAAATGGAGGAGAAAGGAGACCTGCAAAGGGAGAACAAATAGATCCCAACCTCCCCACACAGTGCACAGGAATAAGGTAGGGGGCCAGTACAGCCTGGAAGGAAAGCGCTCCCTCAATGTAGTAACAGCGGCTGCAGTCATGACTCATCACAGGAAGGAGGGTAAGACACGTGGGCAGAAGATGAAGGAATAAGGCAGATGGGCACAGGATCAGAGCCACTAGGACCATACTGTAGCCGGGTAGCCACTGTGTTGCTCAGAAAAATTTCTGTAGCCCCATATGTAACCCAGGGCAGCCAGCGGGGAGATGAAGTGGCCAACCAGTGGGGAAACCGTACCCCTTCCAGCTCATAGCTGATGCCCCACACCTTCCCCTCACTATAAACATTAGACTCCTCTTAGCTACAGGCTGCTCTTCCCAAGTCTGCCTGCACTGACCCTGACACAGTAAAGCACTTTTAAAGATCCAAACTGTCCCGAGCAGGATGCACCCAACTAGGCCACATGGGGTATGGAGTGTCATGACATCCCAGTGCTGACAATATTCAGGGTCGTGTCAGAAAGGAAGCAGGATACAGCTTTCTCCTGCTCCTTTTCCGACGTGGCCGCGCTAAGAGGCTTTGTGACAGACACACTCTCCGAGGTGCTAAGACTATCCCGATTCCCACCTCTTCACAACGCGGCTTCGCCTGCTATGAATCTCCAAGGGACACAAGGTCTGCCCAGCCAGACTGGCCTGATCTAGGTCCCGCAAAACTGCATTGGGATTTGCAGCTCAAAACAAATCCTAGTGCAAAACAACTTCTTTATTCTCTCAGCCTCCCAGAGAATGTTGCTGTCCTAGCAGCCAACCCCCTACTCTAACCTACTGACCCCTGCCCTGAGTTGGGTATAGCTTCCTGCAGCACCTACTTCACAGTCACTCCTGTGCCCACAGTGGGCTCAGGGCCAGAGGTCCCTTTCTCCATGGCAGTGAAAAGCAGAGCATTCCCTTATCACCCCTGATTCAGCCACTCTGCTCTTACGTCTGTGAATCTGCCATTTTGGGTCACTCCACCTTGCAAGACAATTAAAAATGCCTCTTTCCTGCAGATACTCCAGGAGACCCTACAAGAGGAGTCAGTGTGGGAATCTGCATCCTATCTGCCAAACTCAGAAATGGTGGAGATAGCAAGGTCTTAGTGGGGAACCCAGCTCTCAGTTTCACTCCCTGAAGATTTCACTGGGTCCCCTCACCTGGGTCAATGTCTCTCAAGATGTCCCTTTCATCAGAGGCCTGCAGATCTGGGACCCAAGGCTCTTCCCCTTGCTCTATCTGGGCGATCAGGTCAGGTTTTTCAATAGGAAATCCTGCCCAGGAGAGAAAGACAGAACGAGATCAGTGTTTGCACCAAGTATGGAATGAAAAGGTCTCTCTTCTGCATTATCCTCAGCTTCCATTGCTGAGAGCACCTCGTAACTGAAGGTGAAAAGACCCTTACCTAGTGAGGTGACGTTCTCGTAATTCTCTTGCATAACGTCCCTGTAAAGGGCTCTTTGCTCTGGGTCCAGCAGGGCCCCTTGCTCCCTGGTGAAATACACGGCCACATCCTCAAAGGTTACCGCCACTGGAAACAGCAAGTCTCTCTTGGGGTCTGCTCCCACCAGCAGCGTGCTTGAACTAGGAACTGGAGGAGCATGGAATAAGAGAGAGACCGACCTCATTCCACATATCTTGCTTCTCTCTGGGAACTCAAGGGCAATGACGAAACCCTTCCCATAGCCCTCAGAGAACAGAATTTCATTCTCAAGCCTGTCGGGGAAAAGCTGCAGCTGCAGCAAATCCCGCATTTTAAACCCGTCTCCCTGACAACCCCCTCAGTCCAGATCCATGTTCCCTCAATGAAGCCTGGTTAAGATAGGCTGACATCAGCCTTGTTTCTCCAGACATGTGTCTTGATGTAGGCTTTGCCCCCAGTCCAGATCCATCAAGGGCTACAACCATGCAAGGCTGGGATCAGCCAAGACCCCACCCCAGCAGTCAGCCCCTATTGCTTCCATGGTGATAATCCAGCCACTGGCATGCTCTGATATTGGAGTACATTTGGGGGGGGGGGGGGAGAGAACCGCCCCCCTCCCATGGACCACTTAGAACATTAATTAGAAGCTTTGAGGGCCATGTCGAAGTTGGGGTGGGGGTGCTTGAGAGAGAGAGATGTGCTCATAAAGAGGAGGGTCCAGATCAGAGGATTTTTTTAGACAAGTGCCTCCCCACCTATTACCCACCCCATCCTGCACGTTGCAGGGCTGCATAGGGCACCAGTGCGGCCCTGAAACATACATGATGGGTGTGGGAGGCACTTGTCTAAAAACACCCATAGATCTGTCCCCAATCCTGGTGTGCCTGCCCTCATCTCTGCTCCCTTATCCAGAGCTCAGTCTTCCAGCACTTGGGGAGTAGGAACTGGAAAGGAGACGCCCACAAAACTGCAGGCTTGTTGTCATGAGCAAGGGTAGCTTGTCCATAACCACCTCCCTCCACTTACATATTTCCTACTTCTTTTAAATAATTACTCGCCTGGGCTGATGTCTGTCGGGGTCTCCCTTCCATCATCAGACCCCTGCAGATCCAGGACCTGCAGCTCGTCCTCTCGTGCCATCTGCAAAATCAAGTCGAGGTTTTTGGACAGGAAATCCTGTCCGGGGGGAGAGGCAGACAGGAGAGATCAGAAGTTTGCACCAATATTATTAATTATTATTAAGTATTTACATAGCACCAGCAATGTACCGGATATGAACTAGAGACAGGATCCCTGCCTGAGGCGCTTACAATCTAGGAGAGACAAGGGAGGAGGGGAGGACAGAGGGAGAG
Source organism: Sphenodon punctatus (assembly GCA_003113815.1). Classification (NCBI taxonomy): domain Eukaryota; kingdom Metazoa; phylum Chordata; class Lepidosauria; order Sphenodontia; family Sphenodontidae; genus Sphenodon; species Sphenodon punctatus. The sequence continues at coordinate 3,812,647 of QEPC01001126.1, forward strand.
ACAAGGAAACATTCATGAAGCTGAGATTAGCTTAGTTACAGGAGACAGGGAGAAGGGGATCCTGAGTAAATCAGGGAGAGAAATAGGGGATGAGGAGTCAGGGAAACCTGAGAGAAGAGGTAGGTTTTTTCAGCAGGGACTTGAAGGTTGGAATGAAGGGATATTAGGGAATGAATATTCCAAAACTCAATTTCTCTCTTCTGCCTCATATCCGTCTTGCATTGCCTCAGTCTGTAGTTCTAACTTCTTACACGACTGAGGAAGGGCCCTCCTGCAGGGTATATACAGTTTGTTGACTCTCACCAACAGCAGTTGGCCTCTTAAGAGATCATCTGAAATACTTGGTCTCTGTCGCTAGGGGGAGAACTCCCTCGCTGCATTTGGGAAGGGAAGGTTTTTCCTCTTACCTCTAGCTCCGAGCCGGCTTGCTCCTAGAAAGAGAGCTCAGCAGAAATCACCTTCCCTCTCTCGGGGTTCTGTTCCTAGAGTCCCCACCCCCCAAGATTTCAGGATTATTGTATTAATTTTGCGACGTGCCCCAGCACCATTCAGCAGGAGGAAGGGGTGGGTAGGTGGGTGTGTGAGGGTGGGGGTGGGGGGGAGAGTGCGTTATGAAATTATTATTAATCGCGTTTCTTGTTGGGGCTAGCTCTGGGATCTCCACGCTGAGAGAGTTTTCCCCCCTTCCCTTTCTCCGCGGCTGTGAGATGCTGCGAGAGACTGTGGTGGTGGGCCTCTGTGATCCGACCCGAGAGCAAAGCGTTTCCTCTTCCGGACTGCCAAGCCCCAGCTTCCCCTGGGTCCTAGTACAAAACAATTTCCTTTCTAGGAACTCGGTCTCCTCAACAAGCCTCTGCCTCCGCTTTCGCCGCGCATTCGTTTTACTGCCAAGCCGTGTCCTGCTCGTGCGATTTATCCGCGCTCATCAGGGCTGCTGTCGCCTGGGCTAGATTTGCAGCCGAGCCGGGCCTGGATGCCATGGATTCAAAAATTACACAAGCCTCACCCACCCACGTGTGTAGAAGGCTTCGTTTATAAACAACCTGAAAGTCGTGGTTTCCTTAAGGTCCGTAATAATAGTCAAACCTTAGAAAATAGTACTAGTCTGGAATGTGAGGTGGGTTGGTCAAAACCTTGATTATTATTATTTTATTATTTATTATGTTTGTTATTTATATAACACCAGCAATGTACCTGGCACTGTACAATCCACAGTCAGAGACAGGTCCCTACCCCTTAAGGGGCTTACAATCTGAGAGACAAGGGTATGAGGGAGAGGTTTATGATTGTTTATTATTCCATTTTCCCCCACAAGTTTGGCTGACTTATCTCTTCATCGTCCTCTAGGATTGGAGGGGGAAAGAGGTGAAGGAATTTGATAATACACACTTTTGGGAACTGGGGTGGGGGAGACTCCTTGGGGTGTCAGGAGAAAACACTCCTTCCCCAGACCCCTGACTTCATTCACTAGGACCATCTGTGCGATGAGTGCTCTGATCCGTTTACAGCCTGTAGCCCAAGTTCTAATTGTCCCACTAACAGAACTCTGTTGGCATAGTTGTAATTGTCCCACTAAGCTCACCTCTTGCTTGGAAAATGTATATGAACAATCTAGCTGCATGATCTGCGACCTGCTGCGCTGGTGAATGAATTCCACAGTCTGCCTGCATGGTCTGGTGGGGAAAACTGCCCCTTCTGTTTAATCCAAATTTAGCAGTCATGAATTTCCCTAAAAGGAGGCTGTGAGCTCTGCCTAATCCAGGGACATAAAGAGAAAAAGTCAGATACTGTGACATCAGTCAAGTCAGCACGCCTTTAAGATGGTAAAAACCCGAGTGGAACTGTGAGGAATTGCAGGAGAAGCTTGCAAGGCTGGGTGACTGGGACCAGTGTTGCTTAATATATTCATTAATATTCTGGAAAAGGGAGTAAAGTATGAGGTGATCAAATTTGCAAATGACAGAAATTTATTTTAAATGGTAAAAACCTGAGCGGAACTGTGAGGAATTGCAGGAGAATCTTGCAAGGCTGGGTGACTGAGCAACTCAATGGCAGATTAAATTTAATGCTGGCAAGTGCAAAGAGAGGCACATAGGGAAAAATAATCAAAACTATATGTACACAATGCTGGGTTCTAAATTAGCAGTTGCCATGCAGGAAAAGGATTTTGGAGTCATTGTGGACAATACCTTTAAATCATCAGCTCAGTGTGCAGCAAAAAAAAAAAAAAAAAAGCAAACAGGATGTTAGGAATTATTTGGAAAGGGATAGGAAAAAATATATATCATAATGCCTCTCTATAAATCTATGGTGCAACCACACCTTTAATATTGTGCGCAGTTCTGGTCACCTCATCTCAAAAAAACGATATAGTAGAACTAGAAAAGGTACAGAGAAGGCAACAGAATTATTTAGGGTATGGGATGACTTCCTTACAAGGAGAGGTTTAATAGCCAAAAGCCACACAGCACACCATGGCTTGAGGTTCTGGAACTGCACCAGCTCAAGAACCAAATACACAAGGAGCAAATAGGTTGAGCTGGAGTCATAAAGTTACACCAAGTCATTAGCTGGGTGGTCTGAACTGAGCTCATTCAGGCTAAGGGAGAAGCCAGGCTGGGGCAGAAACCAGGCAGTCAGCAGGGACAGGAGCAATAGGCAGGCACACAAATTAGGTAAATAGTGAGCTGTGGCAGGGATAGGTAAGCCGGGCCCAGGGGCAGGATCATAAGCACGTACCAAAGTCCTCAGTCTGCATTTGAGACAGGTAGCCATTGTGTTGTTCGGATAAATTCATGGGGCTGGGAGAGGGGAATTGCTGGGGAAGTTGTGCTGCTGGGTCTGCCTGTCTGTGTCCTGACTGGTGTTTCCTCCATCTCCCTCATGTACATGAAAGCTCTAGAAGCTGCAGGTGTCTGCCTGGGAAGAAGGGAGGTTGGTGGGAAGAAGGGAGGTTTATGCACTGAACCCTCTGAGAGGAGGGGTTGGTTGCAGGGGAAGAGATTAAGAGTTATGTGCTGACCTCTCTGAGGGGGGGTTGGTTGCAGGAGGGAGTTAATGGTTATGTGCTGACCACTCTGTGAGAGGGGGGTGATTGGGGAGAAGGGTTTTCTATGAGAGAGTGGTAAAGAAGACTGTAGTTTTAATTTGTTTTCATTTTTTACTTTGGATAACATTTATTTTATTTTATTTATTTATTTATTTATTTGCAGTGAATTTTTTCTGTTGTAGTCACTCAGAGTCCTTCAGGAGAGCAGATTATAAATCTAAAATAAAATAATAATAATTAATAATAATATTTCTTAAGGGTCCCAGGGCAGCTATTGGAGGCACAGAGTGGCTAATCAATCAGGAGGCAGAAGATGAGGTCCCTCATCAGGGGAGAATAATTTAATTGGTACTAAAGTTGCTGATCAAGGTCTGAAGACAGTTCACTGGTGGTGGAGTGGCCAGAGATTCTGCAGACCTGTGGTCAAGATCAGGTGGGTCATAAAGAGTCTTTCCTGTGTGACTTCTCTGATGGAAAGATAGATGTCCTCTCTGACTGAACCTTCTGCCACAATTGGGGCACTTATAGGGTTTCTCTCCAGTGTGGATTCTCTGATGCGTAAACAGGCTGGAGCTCTGACTAAAACTTTTTCCACACTCCAGACATTTATAGGGTCTCTCTCCTGTGTGGGTTCTCTGGTGTCTGAGCAGGTTAGAACTCTGACTAAAACCTTTTCCACACTCCAGGCACTTATAGGGTTTCTCTCCTGTGTGGATTCTCTGGTGCGTAAGCAGGTGGGAACTCAAAGTAAATCCTTTCCTACACACCACACATTCATATGGTTTCTCTCCCGTGTGAATTCTCTGGTGTTTTAGCAGATTGGAGCTATGATTAAAGCCTTCACCACACTCCAGGCATTTATAGGGTTTCTCACCTGTGTGGATTCTCTGGTGTGTTACTAGTACAGAACTGTGACTAAAGCTTTTCCCACACTCCAGACATTTATAGGGCTTTTCTCCTGTGTGGACTCTCTGATGTGTTGTGAGATTCCAGAGTACATTGAAACTTTTCCCACAATCAGGGCATTTATAGGGTTTGTCTCCCATGTGGATCTTATAATGCTTAATATAGTCTGATCTCTGAAAGAAGCTTTCCCCGCATTCAGTGCATATGTTCAGTCTCTCTGCATAGTGGACCGGCTTGCAGATAGTGATTTCTCTGGGGTCTCCAAAGCATCTTCCATCATGACTGGATTGGTTCCTTTGTTTCCCAGGAGGGATTCCTTGCTGCCTCTCTGACCTTCCTCCGCTCATTCTGGCATCTCCCCACTCAGGACTCTGGGAAACATTCTCCACAGAACTTGATCCTGCTCCATTTATTTTCACCATCTCAGACCCTCTTTGCTGGGGATTCTCCTCCTCATTCTCTCTCACCATCCCTGCACCTAAAGGAATTAAGAGAAAATCCTGCCATGAGTCACTTCCTGTGCTTAATAGAGAGAGAAACACTGGGAAAGGAGAATCTGTGAAAGAGAACACGACCCAACAGAACCATTGGAAAGACTGAAATGTGAGGAACTAAACTCCCAACCAACAGTGATATGAGGGGGCATATTTTTCTTCCATGACCAAAGGCAGTTAACCCTCCTATCACCGATAGCTAGAAACTAATAGTAAAGAGGGGGTGGGGGGGAATGACTCCATATAAAGGAAAATATTAAACTTCTTTTTCCATTTTAACATCCAATTTCCTGCCTCCAAACTTACTCAAAAGTTGTTATTTATGTCCCTATGTAGCCTGATGTTCCCACCTCCCATTATGAACACTGTCAGATGCCACAGGCCATTCAGATAATAATGTGTATACACTATTTGTATAAATGTCATGGGTAAAGAGTCCACCCATTAGGATATAAGAGCAAAAGACTATTTTCAGCTTCTGTCCCCATTCTAACCCACTAGACTTAGGGTATTTTCAGACTTGACAACAGCACCGATTTCCACATTTTGCCACACGTGAAAATCCATACTGTCGTCGAGTCTGAAACCGCGGCCAGGCATTGTGCCAGGCTGTAGAATGGGCCACAGTGGTGCTTAGCCCTGGCTGTGACTCTGACCCACAGCCAAGCCACAGCCTGGTCTAAGCACTACCACAGCCATGCTACGGCAGCCTGGACCAGGGTAAAGTAGACAGTCACATTTGATGGCCACTTACAATTACCCTGCTTCAGGTCTACAGTGCTTCCAGGCCCTCACTCCGGGCAGGATTAAACGCATGATGGTTCTTAGCACGATCATGTTTGCCCTTCCCAGAGCTGGGGGAATAACCCCAGGGTCCCAGTATACAGCTGTTTCACCACTCCTCTCCACTTGCCCTACCCACTTCCTCCTCCTCCTCAAGAACCCAAGTAAAGTCTTCTCAGCTAGAGACCTCCTTGGTGCCTGGAATTTCCAGCCTGAGGAAGACCAAAGCCCATCTGCATTGGGCATGACATGACCCTGGACTAGGTACAGCCAAATTCTTTTCAGACCCACAGTGTCCTGGGCCTGATGTAGCCAACACAAGTGAAACATTTCAAAACCACTGATCTAGACTCTCTCAATTGACAATGTGATCCTGACCCCACTGAAGACAAGGGGAGCTGAGCCACTGGCTTTGACACAGTCAGGCTTGTCCCACCCCATGCCTCCATACCCCAGCTGCACAAATGGGAACCCTGGGCATCAAAACAGAAAAGGGGTGGAACAAGCACATTACCCCCTGCCTTATCCCAACAAAGCCAGGAGCCAGAGGGAGTAATTTGCAAGCCTCCGGTGGAACAATGGACTGAATTCTCCAGCATAAAAGAGCCAAACTGTTTTTTCCAGTTAAGCCTAGGGTAATATTAACCTACCTGTTCATCTCACAGGCCCTCTTTTGTCCTCCATACACCTGATCCCTGGTTCTTAAGCAACTAATGGGAAGTACTGTTACTAAGGTCTTAGAATACAGAGGAGAAAAGTGTTGGTGTTTGGAGAAAAAAAATTGGGAGCATCAGTATGGAATGCAAATGTTCAAGTTTCTCAGAAAAAGCTCAGCAGCTCCAGCGCCTCCTGCACTATTTTTGGTAGGATTTCCTATTTCACCCAGAGGCTGGGAAAAAGCCAGATTCATGAGGGAGACACCTGAGAAATTCACCAAAGGGAAGAAAAAAAGAAAAACCCACACAGAAGTTAGAAACAGGTTGATCTCATCACCCACCCCTGTGACTCCTGTTCAGACAGTTGGGACAAACAGTTAACACTGAAACTAATAGTTAGTTAGTTAGTTAGTTAGTTGTAACTTGCCCAGCCTACCATAGGCAGCTCTGGGTGGCGCACAACATAAAAACATTAACATTAAAAGAACTTTTAAAATAGACAACAACAGGGAGGTATAAAAGATCCCCAACCACCCCCCACCCTAACCCATTCCCCCACCCTCCCCATCCTCACCCTCCCCCCAAAAGCCAGGCAAAACAGCCACGTCTTACAACAGCGTCAAAACGAGGGGCGATCCGGGGCCAAACAGGCCTCCATTGGCAGGGAGTTCCACAGCCATGGGGCAGCCATCGAGACGGCCCTCTCCATCATGGCCCCACAGCAGACTCAGGAGACCTCCAGGAGAGCACCCCCCGATGACCACATGGACTGATCCAGAACCCAGGGGGTGAGGTGGTCCCGCAAATAGGTCAGGCTGAGGCCATTAAGGGCTTTATAGGTCAGCACCAACACCTTGAATTGGGCCCAGAAGACTACAGGCAGCCAGTGCAGAGACTGAAGAACCAGTGTAATATGTTCCCAGTGGCCCAATCCCACCAGGAGACAGGCCGCCGCATTCTGCACCAGCTGCAGTCTCCGTACCATCACCAAAAGGTAGCCCCATGTAGAGCGCTTTACAGTAGTCAAGCCTGGAGGTGATGAAGGTGTGGATGATGGTGGCCAGGTCAGAGTCCAAAACATACTGCCGAAGCCGATGCACCAGATGTAATTGGCGGAAGGCACTCCTTGCCACAGCCTCCACCTGAGCATCCAAGCGGAGTTGCGAGTCAAGGAGCACCCCCAGACTCCGTACCTGGGGAACCAGTGGAGGGCAGATCCCATCAATGATGGGGGGCTGTTACCCTCACTGCCCTACCCACCAACATCACCTCTGTCTTGTTGGGATTCAGCTTCAGTCGGTTTGCCCTCATCCAGTCCCCCACAGCTTCAAGGCACCTGTTAAGCACCGAGACTGCTGGGCCTGGGTCTAATGAAAAGGAGAGGTAGAGCTGGGTGTCATCAGCATATTGATGACACCGCACAGCAAACCTCCTGACCACCTCGCCGAGCGGCTGCATGTACACGTTGAACAGGAGAGGGGACAAAACAGAACCCTGCAGGACTCCACACAAGAGGTCTCGGTGTGATGGAAAATAATCACCGAGTACCACTCACTGAGTTCTTCTGGCCAGGAAGGAGCAGAACCAGTCAAGAACCTTACCGCCCACCCCTGCACCATCCCGCAGGCACATCACCAACATCTCATGATCAATGGTATCAAATGCTGCCTACAGATCTAATAGAATCAGCAGGGTCAAATATCCCTGATCTAATTCTCGGCGAAGATCGTCAACCAATGCCACAAGCGCAGTCTCGGTGCCATATCCCAGGCGAAACCCCAACTGCGAGGGATCAAGAAAACCAACATGATCCAGATGCTCCTGCAACTGCCAGGCCACTACCCACTCAATAACCTTCCCTAAAAAGGGGAGGTTAGAGATCGACCGATAGTTGACAAGGGAGTCAACGTCAAGCGATGGTTTGTTGAGCAGGGACTGTACCACTGCCTCCTTGAGGCAGCCTGGCAGCCTGCCCTCCCTAAGGGAGGCACTGACCACCCCCCACCAGCAACAGCCCCATCGTCTCCTGGTAGGCCTTAACCAACCAGGATGGGCAAGGGTCCAGTTCACAACAGGTGGCCCTGACAGCCCCAAGAACATCCTCCGTATCAGCAGGGGTCATCAACTGAAACTGATCCCACAAACAAGGACAAGATGGGGCCTCCATAACCTCCAATTATCCTATTGCAGAAAGTGCAGCATCAAAACCATGGTGAATCCAAGTGATTTTGTACGCAAAATAATCCACAAACAAGTCACAGCGGGCAGTAGATAACTCCACTCCAAGGTGGAGGGAGGCCGGACTGACCAGCCCCCGCACCACCCGGAACAGCTCCGCTGAACGGGATTTAGCAGATGCTATAAGAGCAGCAAAGAACTCTTTCTTTGCTGTTCACATAGCAATGGCATAGACTCGTAAACTCTCTCTATGCCGCAACCTGTCAGCTTCAGCACGTGAACGACACCACCATCGCTCCAACCGCCTTCCCTCCTGCTTCAGCACCCAGTCCCTCCGAAAACCAGGGAGGCCTGCGGTGCTGCCACCTGGGGAGCGGACGCCTCAGAGCTATCCAATAAATGGCCTCAGTCAGCAACACGTTTCACAGCTCGACGAGGTCATCGATAGAACAGCCGTCCAGATCAGACGGTATATCCCCCAAAGCCTCCCGGAACCACTCCGGTGGATCATTTGAATAGGTTCCACACCCCTCCGGGGGCAGACGTGTGCCAGGAGAGGGGCCTGCAGGAGGTAATGGTCCATCCATGACAAGGGCACAGCTGATATCTCCCCCAATAATGGGCCCCCTGCCTCACAGCTGATGCAAATCACAAGGTCTAAGGTATGTCCCCCCTGGTGTGTCAGGCCACTGATCCTTTGGGGCAGGCCCATGGTTGCCTTGGCAGCCATGAACTCACGCTCTGCACCCCCAAGATCAGCATTGGCATGGATGTTGAAGTCTCCCAGCCTATCATCTTTGGGGATCGCAACACTACTCCCAACACCAGAACCGCTAGAGCATGTAGGGAGGCCGCCGTACAGGTGGGCGCACGGTATACAAGCAGCACTCCCAAAATGTCCCCTGCCACATCAGACACCAGGTGGAGACCCTCAACCCCCATTATGGATTGTACCAGATACCTCCGAACAGCCCAACCCTCCCTAAAAATCATGGCTACACCGTCCCCCACGTCCCTCTGACCACAGTTGATGCTGCACAGAATACCCGGCTGGAACATAGTCAGCCAAAATAGGCCCCAACTCCATGTCCAGCCAGGTTTCCGTGATGCATACGAGGTCGGCCGCATAGGGCTTCTTTCCTGTGAGGGTAGATTCTTTGATGTTTCGATTCTGTTCCTTCAGCTAAAGCAGTCTTGACCTCTTACGCTTTCCCATTTCCTTTTCAAAGCTCGACCAGCAGAGCTATCTGAACAATTGCTAGCTGCCCCCTTTTAAATTCAGCCATGGAGAATAGCTCAGCATGTTGGTCCCATCAGGAGCTGCTGATTAGAGATTTAAAAGGGCATCTCCGGTGTGGCTCAGTAGTTCTGGTCTGAGGCAGCTAGGGGAAGGGTCCTGGTTTCTCTCCCTCCCCAGAGTGCCCACGCCACCCTTCTGTCAGCTGGATTATTAAATGTGTGGGCACTTACATAAACATGCTTTTAAACTCCAGAACCCGCATTTGATATCATCCTTTCTCTGCCCTGATCACCAGCTCCCATTTTTAAATCAGTCCTCTGAGTGTCTGCAAACTCCCTCAGCATTTGATCCTGTCCAGCAGCAACTGGCAGTAGGAGTTTCCGATCCCATCCTGCAGGCATCATAGCCACTGGACATGCTCCAGAGCTGAGGGGCTGCAGTTGGGAAACAGAATTTTGTTTCCAACCTCCCTACCCACCTCTGGCTTCAGGAAACTGGGATGGGGGTGTTTGCCTGCCTACCCCTAACCTCTCTGTCCCCAACCCTAGCACTCTCCCCAGTTCCACTCACAACAGCAGTTGCCCCTGCAAAGAGTCACATTATTGCAGGATACAGAAGCCATATGTGTGTGTGTGTGTGTGTGTGTGTGTGTGTGTGTGAAAGAGAATCTACTTTTCTTTAGACTTCTGATTTTTATTTTTTTTTAATTCTGTTTAGAAATTTAAGATGGCTGGGGATGTTCCATGGGCCTGGGCTTCCTTGTGCCTTTGTGTTAGGCTAAACTCTTAGGGCCAGCTCTTTAGGGGGATGAAACTCATTTGAAACTCCTTTAGCTAAAGCAGTTAGAAGACTCCTCAAGGATCATCCCTGCTCCAAAGCGGCATATCCTCTGCCCACCCTAGGCCTCCCAGACAGATGCTCCTCCAGGTTTTGAAAACATCCAAGATAGAAATGCTTATATCAGGGGCTTATTGGGTCACATAGTGAATATCCCCTGATCATGCTCTGCCCCTTAAATCTGCCCCCTGCTGAGGGGTTGTGGTTGGGCCCATCCCTGGCAGAGTCTGTGCTTTTCTCTCTCTCTTGTATCTTGGCAACGCTGGTTGTTGAGTGCTTCACCTGCCGGGAGACTTGTGCGCAGAGAAGCGAGCACAGAGCGCTGAGACTGAGGCAGGAGCTGGGGGCGGGGTTGTTGCTGCGGGGAACTCGTTCAGCGAAAGGAGCCAGCGAGCGCTTCGAGGGGTGTGCGGGAGCCGGGGCCAGACAGTTCCTCCCTTTCCGGCCTCTGCAAGCCGATCCCACTGGCTGTAGAAAGTGCTTTGTCCCATTTGGGAAAGGATCCGATCCCATGTTCCAGCTGCTCAGGAGCCCCCTCCGCCCCGGCGCCCCCCTGCAGAGGAGGTTGCTGTTGAAGGGAGAGCGGAATAACGGAGCAGCTGCCAAGCGAAGCGAGAGCCGCTTGCAGGGGGGCCTGGCCGAGCAGAAACCGGAGGGGAAAGGCGATCTCTGCTCCGCTGAGCGCCTCCCTCCGAACAAGCCTGCTCCGAGCCAAAGGTAAGAAAAGACAAACAAACTCCCCCGCTCCCCCATGTCAGTGCCCGGCTCGCTCCTCTGCCTCCTAGTTAAACCCCAGCAGGGGCCCGGGCCTGGGGATACAGGAATCCTGCAGACTCGGGGTTGGGGAATGAGCTCAGCCTGTTTCTAATCTCCCATTGAAGCTGCCAGGCTGCCCCCCAGCCAGACCCAGGCGGGATTAGCGGGGCTACACCTACAGCATCTGCACCCAAGGAAACCTCCCTGAAGCGACCAGGAGAAAGAAAGGGGAGCAGCGCAGTGAGGGGCAGTTCATTCTGGTTTGTAGGCGCGAGGGGGGGTGGGGTCTGGCTGGTGACAGAGGGGGGAGGCAGAGGATGTGGCTGGATCTGGCTGGGGACAGAGGGGGGGGGAGGCAGAGGATGTGGCTGGATCTGGCTGGGGACAGAGGTGGAGGGCTTTTTTTTTTTTTTTTTAACTCAACTTCCCGATGATTTAATGAATTCTGGTAGGTCCTAGTGTTGTGTCTGAGTCACAGTGTATGTACTATGTTTTGAATCTGCCGTCTGTTTTGAAACTCCTAGTAGTGTCTGTCTCCCAGTCCTTGCTGCTGGAACAGGTGGCAGCCATCCTCTGTTTTCAGGTGATTTCCCCAGGTGCCTCCCTATGGGTTTATTTTTCCCCAGCCTCTGTGAGAAATTAGAGGTGGGTGGGTTCTGTGCAAAATGTCCTGGGGGAGGAGGGACTGGAGCGGCTGAGTTTTGTCAGAAATACTCGGACAGCCCACTGATGCGCCCAGACAGGAGTTTGACTCTCTAAACACTGGGGAATGTTCGTCTCTGGAGTTTAAGACCTTGGATCGCCATGCCAGTAGCTTGGGAGCCATTGAAAAGAGGCCAAAAAGATCATAGAGGGTTTCTGAATTGGAGGAGGGGCTGCTCTGAGCTTGTCTGCAGAAACCGGTTTGGTTTCTGTAGACTGAAGGATTCAATTCATTGTCCCCATTGATGGCGTGTAAACTGATCTGTTTAAGAACTTGCGGAGACTAAAACCATGCAATCCTCTCATGTTCCGGGGAGGAGCACTGTCTCTGTAATTAAATGACTTTTGTCTTCCTAATCCACACTTCAGTTCCTAGTCCTATACTGTGAGGCAGGACTCCAAGTGATAGATGGGGGCAGGATCCCATTGATCTTGGATCTACTTTGCCTGTCTTTGCTTGCTGGGGTCATGAGATTATATTGAAATCTTACTTTGGGTTCCCACAGGCAAACGTTTGGGAGCCACTGTTATAGGTCCAATGTGCTGCTAGCTGGAGTAAACCCTATGGGAGGCTGTTGGTTCAGATTGAAGCAGCCTTGGAGGAGTTGGCTGTAGCTTTCACTACTGGCTGAGGATGGGCCCTGCGTGACCCAAATCCACTAACAATAGTTGATCCAATAAAAGATATTATTCAAACCACATTGTCTTTCTGGCATTAGCACCCACAATTATTCTGTCAGGGGGTTCTAACTCCTAACTTGCCTGATGAAGAACCCTGTGAGGTTCGAAAGCTTGCCTACCTCCACCCACTGGAGTTGGTCCCCTGTCTCATCACTGCAGGGCCCCTTGGTTTACTGAGGGGCTGCGGTGTATGAAACAGGCAGGCAGGAGGCTGGAGCGACGGTGGCATCGGACTCGATCTGACTCCGACCGACTTCTCCATAGGGCCCATTTGCGGTCCTATGTTGAGGCTGTGAGGGCAGCAAGGAAGGAGTTCCTGGCTGTCCTCATAGCGTCTGCGAAGTCACACCCGGCGGAGCTGTTTTGGGTGGTGCGGGGGCTGGTCAGTCCGGCCTCGCTCCGCCTGGATGGGGACGTGTCCCAGGCCCGCTGTGAGGAGTTTGTCACCTACTTCGCAGACAAGATCGCTCAGATTCAGAGCGACTTTGACGCTGGGTTGGGGGCAGTAGGTGGAGAGCGCGAGGTGATGGAGGCCCCGTCGGGTCCAGCTTTGTGGGGGGAGATTCAGGAAGTGATGCCAGCTGATGCGGTGGATGTCTTGGGGTCTGTGAGAGCCACCAGCTGTGAACTTGATCCGTGCTCATTCTGGTTGGTGAAAGCCTCCAGGGAGACATTGGGGACGGTGCTGGCGAGGGTGGTCAACGCGTCCCTGCAGCAGGGGAGGCTGTCACCTAGCCTCAAGGAGGCTGTGGTGCACCCACTGCTGAAGAAACCATTGTTGGATGTGGACGCACCCGCCAGCTACCGACCTGTCTCTAACCTTCCATTTTTAGGGGAGGTTATTGAGCAGGCGGTGGCAATCCAGCTCCAGGTGCATCTAGATAACATCGGTTTCCTGGACCCTTTTCAATCTGGGTTCCGCCCTGGCTATGGCACCGAGACTGCGTTGGTGGCCTTGGTTGATGATCTCCGCCTGGAGATGGATGCAGGATGTTCAACATTTCTTATCCTGCTAGATCTCTCGGCCGCTTTTGACACCGTGGACCATGGGCTGCTGTTTAGACGGCTGCTTGACCTGGGGGGTCTGGACGGGACTGTTCTTGAATGGTTCCGCTCATTCCTCTTGGGGAGAAACCAGCGGGTGGTGTTGGGGGATGAGACATCTTGCCCCCACGCTTTATCATGCGGCGTTCCGCAGGGTTCCATTCTGTCTCCACTATTATTGAATGTATATATGCAGCCCTTGGGGGAGGTCATGAAAGGGTTCGGGGTGCGATGTCACCAATATGCTGATGATACTCAGCTGTACCTCTCCTTTTCAACTGACCCAGACCCTGTCGTCTCATTGGTATCCCAGTGTTTGGAGGCCATGGCGGAATGGATGTGGCAGAGCAGACTGAAGCTCAACCCCGATAAGACAGAGGTGATGGTGGTGGGGAGAGCGAGGGAGGTGTCAGCCCCCCTGATTGGGGGAGTTGGCTGTCCTATAGCTCAGCAAGTTCGGAGTCTGGGGGTGGTATTGGACGCAGATCTCCGTCTGGATTGACAGGTGGAGGCGAAGGCTGCCTTCCGCCAGTTATATCTGGTGCGGAGGCTGCGCCCATACGTCTCTGGACTGGACCTGGCCTCCCTTGTCCATGCCTTCATCACCTCAAGGCTGGGCTACTGCAATGTGCTCTACATGGGGCTGCCCTTGTTCCTGGTTCGGAGGCTGCAGCTAGTGCAGAATGCAACGGCCCGGCTCCTGTCGGGGACAGGTCGCCAGGATCACATAACACCTGTGCTCCAGACTCTGCACTGGCTGCCAATAGCGTGCCGAGCCAGGTTCAAGGTATTGGTATTGATCTATAAGGCCCTTCATGGTCTGGGCCCTCGTACCCCAGGGATCGCCTCGCCCTCCGCACTCTTTCAGTCTGCCGAGTGTGCCTTCTTGGAGGTCCCCCGTGTTAAGCAGGGGGCCAAAATGGAGAGGGCATTCTCGGTGGCCGGGCCGCGCCTCTGGAACTCCCTCCTGGAGGAAGCTCGCCTGGCCCCAAGCCTTTTAACATTCCGGCGAGTTTGTAAAGCCTTGCTGTTTTCCCAGACCTTTGGGGAGGGGGGGTTAGGAGGTTTTAATCTCCCCCTACCCTTATTTATTTTTTTTTGTGCCTAACCCTGTTTTAAATATTATTATGATTGTTTACATTTTTTATATGATTGTATTTTTATGTTTTAAAATTGTTAGGTGCCCCGAACTGTTTTCAGGAGGGGCGGGATAAAAATAAATAACTAAAATAAATAAATAAAAGATATTATTCAAACCACATTGTCTTTCTGGAATTAACACCCACGATTGTTCTAACTCCTAACTTGCCTGATGAAGAACCCTCTGAGGTCCGAAAGCTTGCCTACCTCCACCCACTGGAGTTGGTCCAATAAAAGATATTGCTGTACTACTTTGTCTATCCTGGGGTTTGTGTGTAACAGATATGAGTACATCGGTTTTCAACAGTAACGTGTAAAAACACTAAATGTAATCTGAGAGTGGTTGGTGTCTAAATGATCAGTGTAATGTCTAGAACAACATGGTGCTAATTAGATGATGTGAATTACATAAGCTAGAATGAAAGTTAGAGCAAAAGCTTAGAAACTGGAACAGGAAACTTAATCAAGACAAAGGAGTCTGGCCTGAATACAAACTGGGTGTAGTCTGTCTACAGGGGAGACAGGCCAAATTGCTCTCTGTGCTAGGGCTGAAACAAGAATGTGATTGCCATTCTCACGAGAATGGGCGAAATTCGCGTGCGCACACACACACACACACAGAGGAGAGATCTCACACATTCTCAACAGGGTTTTTGAAATCAAATACTGTGTTATTTTGCTATGAGATCATTCCTGGGGTCTCCAGCACTCGTTTTAGATCTCTTAGGATAGAGGACATCAGCCGTAAAGCGTGCCTGTGAACTGAGGGATCTCTCAAATAAGGGCCGCATTCACACTTCCGCCATCGGACTCCTCCCCGCTACCGCATCTTTGCTCTGCCGCCACCGCCGCCGCAGGTGTGAATGCGGCCTAAGTTGCTGGAGGGGGTGGAGGGGAGCACGTATGATAAAGTGGTTGATTTATTTGCATTAGAACAGTTTCTGAATGTATGCACTCCTGCCATGAAAACAAGGGTGTTAGAAATGAGAGCCTCCACCGTGGAGGAAACAGCAGCCATTGCAGACTGGGTTCGATTACATATGAATTATTTTCAACACAAGAGTCACAAGGGGAAGGGTAGCAAGCCCCAGAGCTGAATGGAGACAACAAAGGGAGGGGTGGCAGCCCCCCTGCCCCCCAGGGAAGATAGAGGGCAGGGAAGAGAATGTGAGCCCACCCCACCCCCAAACCCAGAACATGCTATGCCTGCAAACTATCCCGCATACTGCTGCTTACTGTCCTAGTTTAGGTGCAATGTCTTGTAGACCGCTATTCCAGTTCTATTTTGGACAGCTCCCTTTGGACTGATCCATCAGAAAACTTTTGCTAGAGGTAAGGAGAGCCAGCATAACTTACTAAGGTGTTGCACTTGGACCTAGGAGACCAGGGCTCAAATCCTGTGTCAACCACAAATTCCCTAGGTGGTCTTGGAGAAATTGCTATTTCTCAGCCAGAGTTTTTCCATCTGTAAAATGGGAAAAGTAATGGCCTGCCTCTAAGGGCTGTTGTGAGGCTGAACTAGGAGGAGGATTGTGAAGCACTTGGAACACTGAACATGCTACGTAAATGTTAAATAACAATCAAAGGTATGTAATTTCTTCCACCTTCACTTTAAGCTCCCCTTTGTTCCCCCCCTACAGAGGGCTAAAAGTCAGATTAAAGGGGAGGGGGTACTTACCTCTGACAGGAATTGAGGTTAAAGTGTGGTGAGAGGCTCCTACATAAATGAACTTTATGGGATCTTTTACCTTTACTTCCACCTTTCTCCCTTTCCCAGAAGCCATCAGTTCCCCCTACTTTTGTATTTCCATCCCCTAGAGGCTCAGCAGGCAGACAGGGAAATGGTTGTGATTCCTTCTCTCCTTGCTGGCAGTTCCTTGCAAGCTCACAAGCAGGGAGATAAGGGGAAGGGTAGAGCTGTTTAGCCCCTGCTTCTGCAAACAGATGTGCAGGGAGGAAATTACTCCAGAGTAACTACTCTTGCTTGTGAGAACAAGCCCTAAAACCAACCAGTACATGCAATCCAGTATCAGCAGTGGCTAGTGTGACCACTAGCACAAATGCAGTGTACCCCACTTTTGGCCTTCTTAACCAGGGCTCCCTGATAGGATGTGGGAAGACTCAGTTCTTCAAGGAGATAAATCAAGTGCGTACTTTGCTATAATCCCAGCAGACATCAGGTAGGGGTAAGGTTTCTTTGGATGTTTTCAGCCAAGCATATTAACCCACGCAGTGGGGGTTTTCCACAAGCATGGTAGGTACTGGGTGAAGAGGCACTTGCTTAAAAACACCTTTTGTCCTCCAGTTCCCAGGGAGGAGCACTGGGTGTGGAGTGAGGTATCCATTGTTTCTGATCTGTGCTCCAGTTCCCAGGCCTAAAATGCTGTTGGTGGAGCTGATTCTGAGCAAGGCTTGTTGTTTTAGATGGATGTGACCTTTGAAGATGTGGCCGTGTATTTCACCATGGAAGAGGGGGCCCTGCTGGATCCAGATCAACGAACCCTTTACAGGGACGTCATGGAAGAGAATTACGAGACTGTGGCCTCACTGGGTAAGGATCCTCCTTCCCTCTTTGGTTATGAGAAGCTCTCAGCTGGGGAAGCAGAGGATAAGACAGAAGAGTGGGATGGATTTTATTTTTTTTCCTGAATATTCATTTTACTTTGATCTTCTCTCTCTCTGATCAGGAATGTCTATTAAAAAACCTGAACTAATCTCCTGGATGGAGCAAGGGGAAGAGCCGTGGGTCCCGGATCCACAAGGGTCTGATGAAAGGAGGATCCTAAACGACATCAGCCCAGGTGAGGAACCAGTTCAACCAACAGGAAATGAAACCAGGGGGTGGATTTTTCAATGCCACCTTGTGATTTCCTCGAGTTCCAACTTGGCTTGTCTGCTGCAGTTGGTTCCATTAGGACTCTACAGGGGGTGGGTGGGGAGAGAGACACACATTCCCAGACCAAACCCTCCCAGCCCATCTTTGGATGGGGATCGAATCATTGGTCCTGCAAGGTGGAGTGACTGAACCAGGCAGGTTCACAGGTATAAGGGCGGGGTGTTCAGTGCAGGGGCACGGTGACTGCAATGGAGAAAGGAACCAGTAGAGAGGGAGAGACTGATATGCAGCAGAGAGGTGGCAACTCTGGAGAAGACAGGTTAAAGGGGGCAGGTGGAGGGATTGGATGAGGAGAGGAAGGAGGTCGTTTCATCAAGGGAGACCAGGAAAAATGAGGACGAGTAATGGGAATCACAATTCTCACTGATTCCGATATACTCTGCATGTCTTTATTGCTGTTTTACTGTCTGGTGTTATGGGATTGTATTTAAGTTTCACAAGGGGGTTACATAAAGGAAATTTTGGAACTTGCTGTCCTAGGCCTGATGTGCTGCTATTGGGAGTAAGTTCTGAATAAGGGCAGTTTGGTTTCTTTCAGATGGTGGTGACCTAGGAGGAGGAGGCTATCTTCTGGCTTTCCTGAATTAACGTATTGTGATTATTCCCTTTCCTAGTGATCCCTTATCCTCGGTGCTGCTGCTCACTATAGTGGTTTAGGTTCAGGGGCTTCTGGATGGGTATCCCCATGTGAATCAACTTGTTCATAGGAGAGCTTTGGCTGAAGGTAGCGACCTTTCACTTTAAATTAAACTTGCCTTTGTTCCTATTCCACAAGTTGCAAGGAAGTTAAAGCAAGGTTATTATTATTACTGTTGTTGTTATTATTATCATTAAAAGCATTTAGTATCCTGCCCCTCCGGCCACAGGCAGCTCGGGGCAGCTCACAACAGTATACATTGACAATTAAAATCATAAAACTATAAAACCATATTATTATAACTCCTTCCCCCACCTATCTCCCCCACCAAACGCCTGGCGGAACAGCCAGGTCTTACAGCTTCTACGAAAGGTGCTGGCTGCTGCCCGGAGGGTCTGTCTGGCCCCACTTCGGTGTGATTTAGTACTTGATGGATCTGAGCTGGGACAAAACCTCCAGCAGATACATCGGGGAAAACAAGGTCTACCGTAACCATTCAATGGGGAAATAAGGGTCTAGAATGTAGGGTTCTCAGGGAGGCAAGTCTAATGAAGGATCCCTACTTTTTCCTGGCAGATGTTAGTGGTGAGAGCCTGTTCACTGTGGATCATAGGATCAGTTTCTTTGCCCCCCATTTCGCAGAGAAAAACAGGGTGTGAGTAATGAGGTGTCTTCTGCCTTTCTGTTCCATGCTCCAGTTCCTTGGTCCAACGTGCTGGCGGCAGGAGTAGATCCTGAGCAAGGTTTGTTGTTTCCAATGGCTGTGACCTTTGAGGATGTGGCCGTGTATTTCACCAGGGAGCAGGAGGCCTTGCTGGACCCAGATCAAAAATCCCTTTACATGGACGTCATGGAAGAGAATTATGAAAACGTGGCATCACTAGGTACAGATCCTTCTCCTTTGGGTAGGAGAAGCTGTCAGTATGGAATCAAGACATTCCAGGAGAGAGGGATGGGGTTGTTTTTTTTAACATCCATTCTATACTTGGTGAACGCTGCAATCTATTGCCTGTTTTTCTCTCCTGGGCAGGATTTCCCATCCAAAAACCTGACCAGGTCTCTCAAATGGAGCAAGTGGAGGAGCAACGGGTGCTGGATCCTCAGAGCTCTGGTGAAGGGGAGATTTTGAGAGACATCAGCCCAGGTGAGAAACCTGTTAACCAGCAGGGGCTGAAGCTGAGAGCTGGGATCCCCACTGAGGCCTTGTGTGTTCCCCGTCCCACTTTCCTCAGCTATGATCCTGCTCATCTGCTGCAATTTAATTAAATTGAGACTAGGGTGGCTGTTGGTCCTGTTTTATACAGGACAGTCCTGCTTTTTGAAGGGTTTGTCCATTGTCCTTTTCCTATGAGTTTTTGTCCTGTGCTTTCACATGCTGCCAGCCCTGCCACTTTCACCCCCCAGAAATCATGGTTTCCCCTTCCCTAGTGTGCCTGAAGCGTTGCCCCAGCCTGGGCCTCTACAGAGCCCGGCTCCACAGCAGGCCTAGTCAGGGCCTGTCAAGGCCGGCACTTCCCCCTCCCCCATGTCCTGTATTCTGAGACTGCATCAGGGACAACCCTACCTGGGACATACTATGTCAGTTATGACGATTAACAGCAGGTGGCGCTCTAGCATACAGTGCAGGCAGCTAAGTCTTGGAGGACCAGCAACTAGAAGGGCTGGAGGCTGAGGTTTGGGGGGGTCGGGGGGGGTCATGTTTCTGGGCAGAAAAAGGGAAGGAGGGAAGCAGCCATTGTAGGAGCCCCTGGCGTAAGAAGAGCCCAGCAGAGACTGGAGTAGTCGTACACATCAGGAGAGAGCAGCCTCAGGAGGAGAGACTGCTGGAGCATGCGTGTGAGGATCGGACAGCCACAGCGGGCAGAGCGACTAGTGCAGAGACAGCAGCAGGCCCGGCTAGCTGGAATTTGGACTTATCAGCCATTACTGCAAACTGAGCGCTCTGCGGCTGAATAACCGCGTGGCTGCTCCTCCAAGGCAGGGGAGGGACCGCTTCTGGTTTCCACTGTTTCCAGCATCCTTTTCTTTCAGGACTAGGTAACTTCATGCCTGGGGACCAAATGTGGCCCGCCCGCTAGTTTTTATTTGGCCCCCTTCCAAATCCTGGTTCTGGCCCCCTGGATTGAGTTGCTACCCCCAAGCACTGAAAAACAGAACTCTGGGGACGGGAGCAGAGATGAGGGCACGCGCACGAGGAATGGAGACAGATCCATTATCTGGACCCTCCTTTCCCTGAACACACCCCATAAGCATTCCTGCCCCCCAACTTCTATGTGGCCCTGAGAGCTTGACACTCACTTTCAAAGTGGACCCTGGCTTTTTGTATAAATACTTGTGATCTTTCCTCTGCGATAGGTTAATTTCCTAAAGCGAGGGCAGGACTCCCCCTGAAGTCAGCAAGGGAATTTAGCACACTATATTGCCACATCAGCCTCTCTTCCTGGGGCTCCCGTCTGGCAAGGCAGAGTCAGTCCGCATGGCAAAGTCACAGACTTAGTGACTGCGTGGCCTGAGCCAGGTCATAATAATGAAACGGTCTATTTCACATTGCCACGGCGTGTGATAAAGGGGCAACCTTCGCCTTTCTCCCTCTGCTCTCCCAGGAGTGGGTTTGTCCCAGCTAAGCCCCAACAGGTGAGTATTTACTCTGGTGTCTGGGCTACTAGAAATTGGAGAAGGTGAACCGTCCCCACAGAGCAACCCCTTCCCTTCCCAGAGGAAGGGTTTGACTCTGTCACAAGGTCTAATCTATATCGGGGTCCCATCTCTAGTTCATGTGGAGTCCAGGCCCTGGGCTTGCCTGTTTCTGAGGCTCAGATAGAGTGCTTGTGGGATCCTCTTGTGGTTGAGTCCTTGTCCAACAAACTGGGCCTTTCCTCAGTCTGGTTCATGCTCCTTTGCAGCCATTCCTTTGGGCTGTGTTGGAACCCTTTTATAGGCCCAGTTGGAAGAAGTCTGGTCCATTTGCCACATCAAACCATGCCCTTTGTTTATCTGGGCACCAGCTGGTGATGCAATTTTCTTAGCAACATTGTTGTTAGACAGCTTGCCAGCATGCCCTCTGGGGCTTGCTGCTGTCCCTGCGGGCTCTGTATTGCATAGAGAAAGGGATCTCTGACCCCCAAACCCACCCTGGAGACAGGAGCGACCATGAGGTCTGCAGATTAGGAGGTGGCAGCCCACAAGGGGGTGTGGCCATACCAGAAAAGAGGTGAGAGAATGCCACCCTGCCAATGTGCTCACTCCTATCACAAACATGGTGATGCCATGATGTCCCATTCTGGATGTGGCTGAGTTGACTGCACTCTGCCTGGGACAGCTCGGATCAGAGATCACACCTTTGTCATCAGGCTTGAGCCTGCTCAGGCTGGAAATTCCCGTCCCCACAGCCATGCAGCTAAGAGGAGCAGTCCTCCAGCAGTCAAGCAAGGGGTTGGACTAGATGACCCTTGATGTCCCTTCCAAATTGGATTCTTTGAGGAGTCTAATATTTACAGGGTGGGGGAGCAGTGAGGAGTCAGATGTGAGCTGGAACTCGAGGGGTCTAGTACCAGCCTTACAATGGGAATGAAGTACAGGGGCTAGAATGGGGATAGGAGTTGCCGGGAGCCTGTGTTTCTGGGTACCAATGACTGGAATTGCCAGCCATGGCTTTAAAAGTGTAAACTCACTGATAACTAATTGGCCCAGCAGCATTTGACACTTTGGGGTAATGGTGGTGGATACATGGGGTCATATGCAATGAGTGCTTGAGCGATGTTTGGCGGAGGAGATAAAATGGAACATTAAGACAGAAAATGAGTTAGAAAGCTGCTTCGTAATGGAGCCACTTTATCTTTCTTATAGTGATTCCTAGCTCTCAAGAGACTTATTTGCCACTGGAAACAGAAGTAAAGTTAGTTTCCTCACGTCCCTGTTTTCCCAGTGGTTCTGTTGGATCATGTTCCCTTTTTTTGCCATCCCCTTGGATGCCCCTCTCCCCAGCACAGAGAGTAACTCATGGATAATCCTCTCTTAATCCCTTCAGGTGCAAGGATGGTGAGAGAGAATAAGAAGAGGAGTCCCCAGAAGAGAGGCCCTGAGAAGCCGAAGCCAAGTGGGACAAAATCAAGAAACTTGAGGAGGAATGTTTCCCAAAGTCCTGCACAAGGAGATAGCATTGAGAGTCTGAGAAGGTCAGAGAGACAGCGGGGGGAAAGGATGAGACCATTTACTCGTGATAAAAGGGGATCCAAAGACGCTAAAAACAAGCCTGCCTGCAAGACCGTCCAGTATGCAGAGAAGCCAAATGCATGCACTGAGTGTGGGGAAAGCTTCGTCCACAGATCAAATTATATCAAACATTGTAGACTCCATACAGGAGAGAGACCTTATAAATGCTCTGACTGTGGGAAAGGTTTCACTTCAGCCTGCTACCTTGCAACGCACCGGAGAGTCCACACAGGAGAAAAACCCTATAAATGTTTGGAGTGTGGGAAAGGCTTTAGTCAGAGATCCAACTTGGTCACACACCAGAGAATCCACACAGCAGAGAAACCATATAAATGTTCAGACTGTGGGAAAGGTTTTACTCGGACCTCCCACCTACTCCGACATCAGAGAGTTCACACAGCAGAACGACCTTACCAGTGTCCTGAGTGTAACAGATGTTTCAGTGATGCCTCATGCCTCCTTAAACATAAGAGAATCCACACAGGCGTGAAACCCTACAATTGCTCTGAATGTGGGAAAAGTTTCAGTCAGAGAGGAAACCTAACTGCACATCAGAGAATTCACATGGGAGATAAACCCTATAAGTGTCCTGAGTGTGGGAAAAGTTTCAATCAGAGAGGAAACCTAGCAGCACATAAGAAAATCCACACGGGGGAGAAGCCATATAATTGTCCTGAGTGTGGGAAAAAATTCTGCCATAAAAATAAATTTATTATACATCAGAGAATTCACACAGGAGAGAAGCCCTATAATTGCCTTGATTGTGGGAAAAGTTTCCGTCAGAGAGGAAACTTCCTTGTACATCAGAGAATCCACACAGGAGAAAAACCATACAAGTGCCCTGATTGTGGGAAATGTTTTGGTCATAGAGAATCAATCACCGTACACCAGAGAATTCACATGGGAGATAAGCCCTATAAGTGTCCTCTTTGTGGGAAAAAATTCTACGGTAAGTCAGGCCTTAATAAACATAAAAAAAAGTGCCAAGAGAAAGCTCACCAAAGTACCAGCTCTAAGAAAGGCTCATGTGATATAGCATCCCTGAACTCAGACCAGCAAACCCACACAGGACAGAGTGTGTATAAGTGTCCTGACTGTGGGAAAAAATTCTTTGATAAATCAAACCTCGCTGTACACCAGAGAATCCATAAGGGAGAGAAGCCGTATAAGTGTCTTGTTTGTGGGAAAAGTTTTCGTCAGAAAACAAACTTCAACGTACATCAGAGAATCCATACAGGAGAAAAACCCTATAAGTGTCCCGATTGTGGGAAAAGTTTCCGTGATGGATCCAATTTTACTGTACACCAGAGAATCCACAGGGGAGAGAAGCCATATAAGTGCCTTGACTGTGGGATATGTTTCAGTCAGGGAGCAAATTTAACTGCACATCAGAGAATTCACATAAAGGGAAGACGACGCACTAGTGTAGCAGGTGTGGTAAATTATTCTGAAACAGAGCAACCCTGACTGCACTTGATAAAATCCACACAGCAGATAAGCCCTATCATGTCCCGGACTGTGGGAAAGATTTCAGCCAGAGATCAAGTCTAACTGCACATTGGAGTTTCAACAGAGGGAACCCCAGATAGGCTTGACCACAGGCTTGCAGAGTCTCAGGAAGAGCCACTGGCTGTGCCACCAGTAGTAAACATTCTGCAAACCCTGATCACTAGCTTTAATTCCAGGCAACTCACTTTCCCCCGATGATTACCGATTCTTCATTGGTTGGCTACTCTCCCTACCCATTGGCAGTCCTGGGCTACATATGGGGGGCAACCAGGATTTATCTGAGCAACACAGTCCTGTCTGGCTTCTGTACAGACCCGAGATCTTGGTGTGTACACCTCGGATTCTGTGCCTACTACTATTTCTGCATCTACTACCCACCATGTCCTTCTATCTGCCACCTGCTTGATATCTGGTCCTGCCTGGTTCCTCCTGCAGCCCTTGACTTCCCAGCTACCGATGTTTCTGACCTAGACTCCAACTCCATTCCATGGCTCCTGGTGTACTTAACTCTTGACCTAATGTGGCTCTGGAACCTTGAGCGTGTCTCCTGACCCAGCTCAGCTGCTGACTCCATATTAAACCTGAGTCCCTTCATAGAAACATTGCCAACCAGGATTCTCAACAGATGCAAAAGGGAGTAGAGAGCCACATAAACCTTTGAGTTGGTCTTGTCTCCCCCGCCGCTAAATTTTTCTGCTGAAATGTTTATGTGGCAGATGGGCTAAGTACTTCTGGAATTAGCTCCCTGGAGCAGCTTGAGCCTGTCTCTCAGGCTTGCCTAGGGGTGGTCCACCAGAGGAAACTGCAGTTTGATTCCGTTTTACGGTATTGGTTCTGCAATTTCCAGATTTAAGCGTGGCTCCAGATTACGGATCCATACTTAAATCAATTAGACAATTGTGCATGCACAAAATGGCTGCTGGGCTGTTCTATACATGCGCACCCTTTTCCAAAATGGTGGCAGCAACGTTGTCGGCGTTTTGGAAAGCCGGTCTGTGCATGTGCAAAATGACCACTGCACATGTGCAAGTCTGGCTGCTGTTTTCCTTCTCTGGGAAAGGACCCACGTGCGCAGAATGGCTTGGTGGCCACCGTTGCAGTTCAGTACAGATTAATCCATGGCTATTTATGATCAGTTACTGATTATATCCAAACCAGATTCCCACCCCAGGCTTGCCCCACCTGCAATTACAGAGTGTTTAGGGGTAAGAAGCTGGGAAAGCCACCTGGATTATGTATAGTTGAGAACACACTCCAAGAAGGAGGTGGTCGGAAGAAAGAGAAGGCTCCTGAAAAATGGAACAAGGGTCAGGAGCTTCTGAGGCTGCAGGAGAGCCAGAACCAACAGAGCCTCAGGGGAGCAGCTACCATGGAGCCAGGACAGCACCACTTCCTTTATGGGGGGGCTGACACCTCTGAGAGGGGGTCAGTTTGGGAGCCCCCTTGGAAGGACCTCCACTTAGGAAGGAGACACTGCTTATGGGGGGTGGGGCGTAACTGGGCCCTGAGCCTGGGCCCACCGCAGCCGTGCCATTCCACTGCAGAGCTGAACAGAGAAAGATCTCCCCATGCTTTGCTCTGCTCCCAGGGAACTGCATGTTAGCAAGCAAGTGGCCTGGGGAAAGGGGAAAAGACCTCAGGAGAATGAAAGGTGGAAGGTGATAGTGGGGAATAGAGGGGGTTTGGTTTGGTTTGTAATTGAATGGACATTTGGGAGGAGAGGAGGTACATAAAGTACAGTAGTGACTCAAAGTGCCCACAGCAGGGACCCATGGTCACTGTGTTTTCCCCATTGTGGAAAATGCCATGAACATGGATCACTGTCCAAGAGCAAGAGACTTTGTTGGTTCCAGTGACAGGGAGGGGTGGACTTGGCCCAAACTTACTGTGAGAAGGCCGTCCATCACAGGGGAGATCACCTCTGTCCACATGAGTTTCCTTGGCCAAGGTGTCCTTGGCCCTGTCTATGGTTTGCATGGATTAGAAAGGGAGTATCTAGAACTAACATGGACGGGGGGTGGGAGGGAGTGTCCTAAGGCTCGTTTCAAACTGGAGAGCTGCGAGGGCTCTTCCAGCGCTACTGTAGCTCTGCTATTCAATGATGTAACCTCCCTGGTGAGCTGAACAAAGAAATGTCTACTCTAAGGCTTTCTATACGGCCATCCAGCTCACATTATAAGTTTTCTCCCCTAACTCTTGAGTGAGTTAGCACTCTTACAATCCAGTTGTTCTAATACCGCCATTCCAGATCATTTCAAAAGCCTAGCTGGTGTGGAAATCCTCCCAATCAAGCGTCTTAGGGGTTCTGTGTACAAGAAAGTGACTGTAGACAACGTTGTTTGTGGTGTTAATGAGTGTTGTCAGTTTTTATACCAAGTAGTTAATATCAATTTAACTTCTGCCTGAGACTCACTGAATTCACACAATTGCCTTATCAGAGATAAATATATAACCCTCTGAAGATAGGATGTTGGACTCTGAAAATATTTAGGGACCTGTATTCACCACATTTCTCCATTGCCACTGATAATGTATAGCCTGAAGCAAGAGTCTTTGGCAGGGTTAAAAATCTGCATTAAATACACACACACCCCTAAATCTGATTTAAGTAAGCATGTTAAAAAAACTTGTAGACAAGCCTTCAACCTGGACTATATACTTACTCGGATTATAGTTGAGGACCTGCGTGCACTGTATTTTCCCCTTGGCAACAATGGGAGAAACGGTGAATATGGGTCCCTGAAAAATGCGGTTGAGCAAAATCAGGAAGGAAAAACGAAAGAAAAAGCACTCTTCATTCCTAGTTCAGCCTCAACCGCTCTGCCAGCGCTGCCAACGTTTCTCACTTGTGGCTTCGATTTGTAGCATAGAGCATAGTGCATGCGTTTTTCCTCCCAAGATACTCCTTATGCATGGGAGGTGTTGTCGGTAAAAACGTATGTAGTCCCCCACCCGCCCCCCCATTGCCCTCTTCCCAATCCCTCCCTGAAACTGTCCTTTCCTCTAATGCCCCGGAAGGCCTGTCACAGCACCTCAGAAGCTGGTGTGCAGAGCCCAACGCCTGTCCTGTTAGCCAGGATTATCATCTTGTTTCCTTCTGCTCCCCCCTTCCATCTCTCTGTAGCCACCTCTTGTATCTCTTACCTAGCCTGTAAGCTCTTGCAGGGAGGGGGGGGGGNGGGGGGGGGGGGGCAGAAATCAAACTTATTCTCAGTTTGAAAACAATTCCTCTAATTCTCTTGAGAGATGGGGAAAGAATTTGAATTTTGTAGCTTCTGTTAGAAGGAAAGCTAGACAGAAATAAATTCTTGAAAGAGAGACAGTGTTTGCTATTGCTGGTTTTGAGGAGGTTTACCACAGCGTTTTTGCAAAGGCGGGTGTTGCAGGGAGCTGTTTTTCACCCTCTCCCAAATTAGCAAGAATGGGAGACACCCAGTGAAGTGGAACTGGCAGCAAAATTGAAACAATCAAAAAGCAGGGTTTGTGGTGGTGGTTTTTTTGTTAAGTACACACACATTCCCTGCCCCCCCCCCCACACCGTCTCATACAGTAACACTCCAAACCACTCCTACTCTCCCACCCAGTCACAATGTAACCTACTTCCAAGTAAACAGATTACCTGTCTCACATTCTCCCTTCTGCCCTCCCAGCCTGCCACGCTCACTCATGCATCCACATACCCTGCACCCACTCTTGCATTCTGAAGCCTCCCCCCCCCCTCCCCATGCCTAGAAATGCTGCTGCAGTTTGGGTCACTGCTGACTGAGCCCATGCCTGGGTGACTGAGCTGCTGCAGAAACTGACCCCTGTGCTCCCGGTCAGCCACACCCTGGCGGAAGCCAACCCCCATGAAGACACTGCTACTACCGGAGCCATCTATCCCACCCTGGCCCTCAGTGGCACAGCTGGCCAAAATAAGTGACAGGAGGATTCATAAGAGTGGACGTGATGCAGCTGCACCAGGACTTTTGGCCTCCTAGGCTCCATTCCCAGGACCCACCAGTGGGGTTGACTAAGGGTAAGTCTATCTGCATGGAACTGAAGTGATAAGTGAGCACAGTACGTGAGACAATGAAGCATCTTTACTGTGTATGTCGGGGGTGAGTTAAGATTGTGGCCTTAACTTGTAAATGTTCTTGCTTGTTGGAGTTTAGGTTCATTGGACCTCACATTAACTACCCCCTTGGACCAAAGTTTGTTTTAGAAATAACTTGCTCACCCTCCGGATTCTGGATCGGCCTCTGCGGTCGGCCAGGGGCGCCCTTCTTGAGGTCCCCTGGGTGTCGACCACGAGGAGGGCGTTCTCGATGGCTGCACCGCAGCTGTGGAACTCCCTCCCATTGGAGGTCCGCTTGACCGCTGACCTCCCCCTCTTTCCGTAAAAAGTGTAAGACCTGGCTGTTCCACCGGGCCTTTGCCGAGGGAGATGGGATGGGTGGGTTGGGTTAGGGTGGGGTTTTATTGTTTGGGGGGGGTGGGTTAATTCCAGGAAATGTTGATTTAAATAAATACATTTAATGAATTTTAGTATATGTTTTTAAATGTTGTTAGCCACCCCAAGATGCTTGTAGCAGGAGGAGGCGGCATACAAATGCAATTATAAATAAAAATAAATAAATATATTCATGTTAGATCATTCATATACATTTTACAAGCAAGAGGTTAGCACTGTGTTAAAATAGGAGCAATTAGACACAGATGCTCTAGTGAGTGAAGTGATGGGTCAGGAAGGCATGTCTTCTCCTGACGGATAGCCACTGCTAATTCCTTTTTGCATGACCAAGGAGATTTTTATTGTAGGGGCAGGGAACCTCAAGCTCAGGGGCCAAATGCAGCCTGCATGGCAGTTAGTTTTTATTTGGCCCTTTGCAGTTCCTGGATTTGCCTCTGGATCCAGTTCCTACCCCCAGTACTGAAAAGCTGCACTCAGAGAAAAGGAGCAAAGATGAGGGCATGCACACAAGGATAGAAGGCAGATCCAGAGCAGGTATTCATGATCTGGACCCTCCTCTTCCTGAGTGCACTCCATAGGCCCCTCTGCCTCTAAATATACGCAACTCTCTGAGCTTGTACTAATTTTTCAATTGGTCCCCAGGAGGAAGACGCTTCCCCACCTCTGATATAGCACTTTCAGAAACCTTCCTACAAACTCCCAGACCAGTGAATAAAAGGAAAAGCACATAGAAAAATTCTTAAGATCCCAAATTCCCTTTTCAAAAACACTAAAACCATACAAGGCTGTGTGCAAAATGGAAAGCAAGTATTTTTGAAGTATTCACAGTGCAACAGAGACTGAATATAGCAAGACACCAATTAAATATTTTGGAAAAGTTTCTCTAGTCTAATGTTTTTTCACTATACAAGCCCACTAAAACATCCCAACCAATTCAAAGTTCAACAAAAAGTTTCTCAAGCATCAGATCACTTGAGAAGAGGGATGAAATTCAAAAAGGCTACTGCAAGAAAGTGCAGCAGTATTTTCTCCTTTCAGAAACACTATAAGACTATATAAGGTGGAATGAAAAGCAAGGTGGGTTTTTTTGTTTTTTTTTAAGTGTTCTCACTGCTGTAAAATTATTAAATATAAGAAATCTGCAAGTAAAACTTTAGAAAAGGCTTTTTAATTCCTTTTGCACACCATCCCGGTGTAGTCTGTCAACATGCAAAATATCCGAGCCAAATATCAAAAAAAATAAGAGCAGTATGAAAAAATATCCAAGAAATATCCAACCCACCTCCTAAACATAGATCTGAAATAAAATTAAAAGATACATCACGCAGGGTGACAGAGACAATTAAAAGATCTTGTACTGTAGCAAAGAGCAACAAAACTCAGGAAAATAATAAAAAGAAATTAACTCACCAAAGTGGAGAAATCTAGACTGTTCTCTACTACAGCAGCCTCCAAACTGGCCCAGACGGGTTCCAGGCTGCTGCTGTGTCTTCTGTTGCCTCCTCTCCACCCCTCTCTAAAAACTCCTCTGGTGGCTGATTGGTTTTAGAGCACCTGGAAAAGGTGCCCTAAAACCATCCTGATTGGCTGGTTTCTTCATAGGAACCCATGCCTTCGTGCCCTGGTCCCTCCTCCAGCCCTTCTTGCTTTAACGCACTGGTGGCCCATGGGCAACTGTGCCACCCACTCTTGGGAACTCAGTGCATCAAACGCAAGAGGAGGAGCCCTCCTGATACTGGTGCCCTGGCCCCTCCCCGCTTCTCCCTCCATCCCCTCTCACCTAACCTGACAAGAGCTCCTGGCCCAACCACTCTCCCATGCCTCTGCCTCCTCCCACTCCCAGCTGTGCTGCGCAGCCAGGCAGCACATGCATATAAGCATGCCAAGCGGAAAGGCACTGTGCGTTTCTATGCATGCGGCTCGGAGCAGGTACTCCTCGGACGTCGCCGATCTCGGCACGCCAGATCCAAAGCGCACGAGCAGGAGCGCACGCTGCCTCTCGGGGCTGTGTGCGATTTTGCACCTGCATTGGCAAGCCCCCTCCCACCCCCAGCAGCGTACTGGGCAGCTGAGAGGTGGTCGCAGGGGAGAGAGAGAGAGAGAGGCGCGGGCTGGCCGGGGTGGCCAGGCCTGCTACACGGAGGGGGACAGCGAGAAGTCAGGAGGAGCTTTCATGCCCATGAGCCGCGCAGCTGAGAGGCGGATGGGGCTGGGCCAGCTGCGGGGAGCTGGGGGACGGGGCGGGAACTGGTGCTCCCAGGTCTCTCCCCTGTCTCGAAGGAGCATCCTCACAGTTATTCAGTCCCAGAGCGCTCCGTTTACCGTAATGGTTGACAAGTCCAAATCCTAGCTAGCCGGGCCTGCTGCTGTCTCTGCACTAGTCGCTCTGCCCGCTGTGGCTGTCTGATCCTCACACGCACAGTTCAGCACTCTCTCCTCCTGGGGCTACTTTCTCCCGCCCTCTACAAGTACCCAGTCTCTTCCGGACTCCTCTTACGCCAGGGCCTACTCAGCAGCACCTCCTCCGGATCCTTGCAATCTCCTACGATAGCTGCTTCTCTCCTTCCCCTTTTCTGCCCAGCAAAACAAACATCCCATGCCTTTTAGTCTCCAGCCCTACTAGCTGCTGGTCTTCCCTGACTTGGCTGCATACAGTGTATGCTAGAGCGCCCTCTTGCTCCTTGTAATAAGTAAAACATTACTGTACGTCCCATGTAAGGCCCCACTTGAATTAACTGTGGAAGATGAGCAGAGTAAGAACTTGAGAGGGGGGGGGGGGGAGGAGAAACAAGGCCTCCGTGGGATCCCAGCTCTCAGCTTCAGCCCCTGCTGGTTTAACTGGTTTCTCACCTGGGCTGATGTCTCTCAGACTCTTCCCTACACCAGAGCCCCGAGGATCTGGCACCTGTCGCTCCTCCACTTGCGAGATCGGGTCAGGTTTTTGGATGTGAAATCCTGCCCAGGAGAAAAAAATAGATGACAAGAGAGGTTGCAACATTCACCAAGTATAGAATGGATGTTCATAAAAAACAACAACCCATCCCTCTCTCCTGGAATGTCTTCAGATTCCATACTGACAGCTTCTCCTACCCAAAAGGAGAAGGATCCTTACCTAGTGAGGTCACGTTTTCATAGTTCTCTTCCATGACGTCCCTGTAAAGGGCTCTTTGCTCTGGGTCCAGCAGGGCCTCCTGCTCCCTGGTGAAATACACAGCCACATCCTCAAAGGTCACAGTCATCGGAAACAACAAACCTCGCTCAGCATCTATTCCTGCCAGAAACACGTTGGACCAAGAAACTGGAGTTTAGAACAGAAAGACATCAGACACCTCATTACAGACACCCTGTTCTTCTCTGCGAAATGGCGAGGCAAAGAAACTCATCCTAAGTTCCACAGCGAACAGGCTCTCACCACTAATGTCTGCCAGGAAAAAGTAGGGATTTCAACAAAACCTTCATTAAACTTGCCTTCCCAAGAACCCCACATTCCAGACTCTTATTTCCCCATTGAAGCCTGGTTAAGATAGACTGACTTCAATTGTGTTTTCCCAGACACGTGTCTGCTGGAGGTTTCGTCCCAGCTCAGATCCATCAAGTACTAGATCATGCCGAACTGGGGTCATAGAGGCCCTCAGAGCAGCAGCCAGTCCCTATTGCTTCCATGGTTCTAGCACAGCCACTGGCACATATCGACACTGGATTACTTGCTCTGGTTTTAGGGCTTGTTCTCATAAGCAAGGATAAAGTACTCCATCTCCTCTTCCCTCCAATCATGTGTCCACAAGCAGGGGTTAAACAGCTTCCCCCTTCCCCTGATCTCCCTGCTTGGGAACTTGCAGGGCACAGACAGCAGGAGGTGCTGAAAGAAGAATCAGGCAGCGAGAAAGAAAGATGGGCACTTCTAGGGAAAGGAAGCACAAAAGCAGGGGGAAATAATGAATTTTGGAAAGGAAAAGTATGGAATTATTGCCCCCTACCCCAAGTAGGAACCTCCCTCCCCTCTTCAACCTCTGCTTCTTTGCACTTTCCCTTGAACCTGCCCCCAAGTCCTGGCCAAACTGCTTTCGATGACACCTAAATGCAGATTGGGAGGGGGCCCTCCCTCCAGATACTTCCCAGACAAAGGAGTCATTAACAAGCTAGACCCGGTCTCCTGGGTGAGCTTTGCCCAGATGCGTGAGAAGACACCCAACCATCACACCTTCCTCCTCCAAAAGAGGATGGAGTCCGGGGTTCCCCCAATCCCATAACACCAGAACAGCAATAATGATACACAGAGTATATCAGATAACAGTGAGAATTGTGACTCCATCTCCTGTTCTTGTTTTTCCTGGCCTCCGTTGATGAAACCACCTCCCTCCTCTCCTCACCCTACCCCTATGCCCTTTAACCTATCTCCTTCAGAGTTGCCTCCTCTTCGGGTGTAGCTACCATGGAGCAAAGGGGTTCAGTTGAGCCCAGGCCCTGGAATCTAGAGGGGCCCTTTGCCAGCTGACTGAGCACCACTAGGAAATTTTCAAAGTGGGCTGCGGAGAGAGAGGTGCCAGCACTCTGTCCCCACTGCACCCACGCTGAATTTTCTAGCGGTGCTCAGACTACTTTCGAAGAACCCCACCAAGAAGGAAGTTTTCAGAATAGGCAGGGGCAGAGTGCTGGCCTTGCTCTTACCCACTGCCCACTCTTAAAACTTACTAAACTTCCTTCCTGAAAGGATTTCTGCCATTTCAGGAGGGTGGGGGGAGGCTTGCTGGGAGCCAGGGCAATGCCACCCATTGTGGAACTGGCCAGGAGCTCTCTTGGGGTGGCCACCACTTAGGGAGACCCTTACTCGCCCTTAAGGGGCCCATAATTTGGGCATGAGCCCAGGCCCACCACAGTCTTGCTATGCCACTGCACTCTCTGCTGCATATCGATCTCTCCCTCTCTACTGGTTCATTTCTCCATGACAAAGAAAAACAGAACATTCAGTCACCATGCCCCTGCACTGAACACCCCGCCCTTATGCCTGTGAACCTGCCTGGTTCAGTCACTCCACCTTGCAGGGCCAATGAGATGATCCCCACCCAAAGATGGGCTGGGAGGGTTCAGCCTGGGCATGTGTATCCCCCATATCTAGAGTCCTAATGGAACTAACTGCAGCAGCAGACAAGCCAAGTTGGAACTCAAGGAGATCACAAGGTGGCATTCAAAAATCCACCCCTTGGACTCACTCCCTGCTCATTTAACCGGTTCCTCACCTGGGCTGAGGTCATTTAGGATCCTCCTTTTATCAGAGCCTTGTGGATCTGGGACCCACGGCTCTTTCCCTTGCTCCATCTGGGAAACCAGTTCAGGTTTTTCCATAGAAATTCCTGATCAAAGAGAGAGACACACACACATACAGGGGATCAGAGTTTGTACCAAATACGGGATGAATATTCAGGGGGAAAAATCCATCCCACACTTCTACCTTATACTCTGCTTCTGCAGTTGAGAACTTCTCATAACCAAAGAGGGAAGGAGGATACTTACCCAGCGAGGCCACATTCTCAAAATTCTCCTTCATGACGTCCCTGTAAAGGGCTCTTTGCTCTGGGTTCAGCAGGGCCCCCTGCTCCCGGGTGAAATACACGGCCACATCCTCAAAGGTCACTGCCATCTGGTACAACAAGTCTCACTCAGAATCGACTCCCACCCGCAGCACTTTGGGCCTGGGAACTGGAGCACAGATCAGAAACAATGGATACCTCACTCCACACCCAGTGCTCCTCCCTGGGAACTGGAGGACAAAAAATGTTTTCAGACAAGAACCCTTCCCACCCAGTACCTACCATGCTTGTGGGAAAACTCCACTGGTAATCAACAGTTAACCAGTGACTACTGAGTGGGTACTACGCTCATATGGAAAAAAACCAAAGAAACCCATACCGGGATCCACAGGCAAAAGAGCCTGACATCCGCCAGGATTATAGCAAATCATGCACTAAACACACCTCCTTGAAGAATTCTTCTTCCAGACCCACATCCTATCAGGGAGCCCTAGTTAAGAAGGTCAAAAGTGGGGTACACTGCATCTGTGCTAGCCACTGCTGATTCTGGATTGCATGTATTGATTGGTTTTAGGACTTGTTCTCACAAGCAAGAGTAGATACTCTGGAGTAACTTCCTCACTCCACATTGGTTTGCACAAGCAGGGGCTAAACAGCTCTACCCTTCCCCTGATCTTCCTGCTTGGGAGCTTGCAGGAACTGCCTGCAGGGAGAGAGGGAATTACAAGCAGGCAGCAAGACAGAGAAATGCTGCACCTCTAGGGAATGGAAACACAAAAGTAGGGGGGACTGATGGCTTTTGGGAAAGGAAGGAAGGTGAAGGTAAAGGTAAAAGATCCCATAAAGATCATTTATGTAGAAGCCTCTCTCCACACTTTAACCTCAGTTCCTTCCAGAGGTAATCTGACTGTAGGGGGGGAACAAAGGGGAGCTTAAAGTCATAGAGTCACAAGGCTGGAAGGGGACATCAAGGGTCACCTAGTCTAGCGCCCTGTACCATTCACTGCAGGACCTGCACCACCCCAACCATCTGCACAGAGAAATCCCACCAATAGCTACAAGTAGAGACTGGGACCAACCAGAGCGCACGGATGCCAGAAATAACAAGAAATAATTTTAGAAAAATAAGGATCCAGATGTCCCAAACAGGCGAGCTGCACCCATGCTGCAGGGGAAGGTGAAAAACCCTCAGAGTCAACTGGCAGTCTGCTCACAGGAAAAATTCCTTCCTGACCCCAAATATGATGATCAGTTATACCCGGAGTCTGCTCACAGGCCCCACCAGCAAGGCACCTGATATACAATATAGTACCCAGGTTTCAGAATGCCCCAACGGGGGGGGGGAGGGGGGAGGGAGAAGGATGCCCCGATAGTTCCATCTCGCTACAGGATGAAAGGGGGGGAATCCCAACATATATTGCTTGAGGGAGAAGAACTACTTCGTCCTGCAGCATCAAATAATAAAAACTCCTCACAAGATATATGCCATAAATATATCCATTCTGAAGCTATTCAGATTCTTTGTTCCCACAACTACCCCTGGAAGCTTATTCCAGTAGTTCACTGCTCTGACTGTTGTAGCATGTTCATTGTTGCAAGTGCTTTACAATCCTCCTCTAGTTCAGTCTCAGAATAGCTTCATGAGGCAGGCCATTATTAATTATTATTATTATTCCCATTCTACAGACGGGGAAATTCAGGCCAAGAAACAGCAATTTGTCCAAGACCATCCAGCGAATTTGAGATCGACATAGAATTTGAACTCTGGTCTCCTAGGCCCAAGGACAACACCTTAATCAATAGATTACACTGGCTCTCTTTACCTCTAGCTAAAGTTTTCTTACAGACAAGTCTAAAGAGACCTGTCCAAAATGGGGATTGTATGAACGGGGGGCTTTAGTTTCCAGCAAATTCCTAAACAAGTCAGTTTACACACCATCAATGGGGACAAGTTGAATCCTCCAGTCTGCACAAGAGCCAAAGGGATTTCTGCAGACAAGGTCACGACAGCCCTCCCCACCCCCATTCAGAAAACCTCTAGAATCTTTTCTGCCTCCCAATAGTTCCTAAACTACCTGCATGGAGATCCAAGTTCTTAAACTCCAGAGGCAATTTCCCCCCCCCAGTGTTTGGGGAGTCAGGAGCATAAATTGGAATGATGATAATGTCCAAATATTTCTCTCTGACAAAACTCAGCCGCTCCAGTCCCTCTTTCCCCCCCCAGGGCGTTTTGCACAGAACCCACCCACCTCCCATTTCGCACAGGGGCATATGGTAACCCATAGGGAGGCACCTGGGGAAATCACCTAAAAGCAGAGAATTGCCACGGTCCGGGAAGCACGGACTGGGAGATAGATACTACTAGGAGTTTCAAAACAGATTACAAATTCAAAACAGATTACATACATGTGATCAAGACACAATGCTAGAAATAGAATTCATTAAATCACCTGGAAGATTATTATTATTTATTTATACAATTTATTATTTGTAAAATAATACATTTTATAAACTTATAACATGTATTTTAAAAAAAATAAAAAAAATCTGTCCTCTCCCTGTGTCCCCAAGCAGATTCCCCCCAGCCAAACAACCCTCCCGCCGCCGTGCCTACAAGCCAGAATGAACTGTCCCTCACTGAGCTGCTCCTGACTCTCTCCTGGTCACTCCAGAGAGGCTGGGTCTGGAGGGTGGGGGGCAACTTTCATGGGAGCTTAGGAACAGGCTGAAGAACTCACACCCCAGGCTGCAGTTCTAGGGAACTTTAACCGGAGTCTGAAGCCAGCCCAGGCCAACCCCTCCTGCTGCGGCTGCTGCTGCTACTGATAGGGTTTAACTAGGAGGTACTGGACGTTTGTCCTTTCTTACCTTTGGCTCCGAGCAGGCTTGTTCGGGAGAGGGGGAGGGAAAAGAGCTCAGCAAAGCAGATATCGCCTTTCCCCCTGCAGTCGGCTCTCGCTCCGCTTGGCAGCTGCTCCGTTATTCCGCTCTCCCTTCAACAGCATCCACCGCTGCAGTGGGGGGATCCTGAGCACTGCTGGACCGTGGGACCCGGATCCGTTCCCAAACGGGAACAAAGCACTTCCTACAGCCAGTGGGATCGGCTTGCAGTGGCCGCTGGCCGGAAGGGGACTGCCCGGCTCGGCTCCC
This sequence comes from Sphenodon punctatus, assembly GCA_003113815.1. Lineage (NCBI taxonomy): Eukaryota > Metazoa > Chordata > Lepidosauria > Sphenodontia > Sphenodontidae > Sphenodon > Sphenodon punctatus. The sequence continues at coordinate 3,849,498 of QEPC01001126.1, forward strand.
ACACCCCCTCCAGCTCTCGGAGTCATTTCGTTAAAGGAGTTCCCCGCAGCAACCCCGCTCCTGCCTCTCAGAGCACAATTCAACTCAACTACGAGCCCGCCTGTGTGGTGGAACTCTTGGACCTTAGAGACCAGGCTTTGAATCTAACCCTAGCCAATGAGCTCATGGGGTGGCTTTGAATGAGTCACAACCTCTCGTCTCAGTTTCTCATCTTTAAAATGGGCGTGTGTGTCTGTCTGTCTCTTCCCTGTGTGTTTCCTAAATCCTTGTCCATCTTAGACTGGTATGCGGACTGGGCAAGGACCTCTCTCTGAAAATCTGTGACTGTAAGGTACTATGTATGTATGCCTAGCAGTTCTACAGAAATGAGTAGTAGCAGCAAAGGCAAGTTTCCTGAGGTACAAGAAATATACAGAGCCTTTCCCATCTCTGTCAGGAGTGGGCACAACCCCTCAGCAGGGGTCGTGTGGCTGAACTAAAAAGGAAGCAGACTAGCAATTGTTCAGAAAGCTCTGCTGGTAGAGCTTGGAAAAGGAAATGGGAAAGCGATTAGTTGAAAGTTGTTTTAGATAAATGAATGGTATCCTAGACAACAAAAAATCTCTCTCTCCACACACACTCAGAGGGAAGAAGTTGGCATTGAGTCTTTTACAAAGAAAACCTCTATGTGCAAAAAAATCATACTACCCATCCACATAGAGAGAGCATTCCAGGGTGCAGATCCCACTCCCCTCCCCAGAAGTGATCTCCAATTGGCTGGTTTCCTTCCCAACACTACTGAAGACTAGCTCCTGATCTACGAGTGAGTGGATTGCAAACTACCTCTTAGCTGCCCCTGAGCAAGGAGGATTCTGCATTATTGCATAGTGCCCTCCCTGCCCTGTTTAATTTATTCAGGCAGAATAGCTTGGCATATTGTTCGCATAAAAGTGTGGTTTCAACCAACACCTTGTGGTTCAAAGAGAAGAAACAAAGAATCACTTCCTCCTTTTATTATAGATAAGCACAGAAAGTGGTAGTGCAAGGGCAAAGTGAGATATAGAACCCAGGGTTAGCCCAGTTGCCTTTTTGTAGAAACAAACTGGAGTGGGTGGGGTGGGGAGGAGGAGCAGGAATCTGTATTAGCTTACTAGGTAAAATAATATTAAAAACACAATTGCTGTAAGTTAGGTTCCCAGTATAACTAAATTCACTTCACATATTATTATTATTATTATTATTAAGCATTTATAAAGCGCCAGTAGTAACCTGGCGCTGTACAGAACATACAATCAGATGCGGTCCCTACCTGTGGCTTACAATCTAAAAGACAAGGAGGGGGAGACAAGGAGAGGGGACAGCGGGAGAGACATGGGAGAAGACAAA